>PVJI01006798.1:55390-83430 GCA_004026765.1 Micronycteris hirsuta | reverse complement strand
CGGATATTCGGTCTTTTATAAATGTCTCTGAGGTTTCTGAGTCCCTCCTCATTTTTTTGAATTCTTGTTTCTTCCTTCTGGTCCATCCCATTGGTTTGAGATCCAACCTCCTTTTTTTCCCTATTGGTTCCCTGTAAATCTTCCTCCATTATCCTTATCGTATTCTTCATCTGTTCAACTATTTGCGTCCACCTATCTTTGAGTTTTGTTAACAATTTGATTACAAGCATTTTAAATTGCGCATCTGATAGGTTGACTATGTTGTCATCCATTAGTTGTAATTTGTTGTGGTCCTTCTTTTTGGCCATTTTCAATCTTTTTATCTCGGTGCACTTGTCAGCTGGCAGGTGCCTGCAACCTGGGTCGCTTTTTGGATGACGTTGCCTCTGGGGGCGGGGTCTGGGAGGAAGCAATGGCGGCCTCCGATCACCTCCGGCTCCCCAGCTCCCCACCGCCTCCTCTGCCAGACTCGGTTCTGCTGGCTCAGCCCTGGCCTCTCTCCGGCAGCGTCGCTGGCTTGCGGGATTCACCCGTTGTTTGGAGCCACGCCCTGTTCAGGCACTGGCGGCCTGAGTAGCGGCGTGAGTGAGACCCTCCCTGCGCGCTGCTTCCTCCGCCCGTTTCTGCCCCGCTCACCAGCCTGGATGTTCATCTTCTCCTACCTCCTGGGTGTCGGACTTCCCTTCAGTTCGATTCTGTCCGTTCTGGTTGTTTAAATTTTTGCTACTGCATTAATTGTATGGACATTCTGGATGTGCAGGCAGCGAGTGCGACCACCTACGCTGCCATCTTGGCGGAAGTCCAAAGTAGGGCTTATTCTTATACAGAGCACTGTGAGTTACACTTAAGGTTGACAGTAAACATGTCCAGAATTCTAAAAATATGACAAATCAACACATACCATCAGGAAAGAAAAAGTAAAAAGTCAGAAGAGAGAGCTTGACCATGCCTAAATGACAGAATTAATATATCTAAGGGATTAGAAATGAAAGGCTGAAACTTAGAAAAATAAAGAGAATTGAAAAGGCAAGATTTATCAGGGTTTAACTAGGCAGGGGAAGGAACTACATAGGGAGCATTTGTCTCTCATAAGATTGGTTACTTTAGCCAGCCTCAGGCACAATCAAATATCAGGACCTTCCAAGTGGAAGAGGATTTCAACATCGCTGGACGCCATCCTACCAAGCCTGTCTGAGCAGCAATTGACTTTTGGTGACACCCACTATTTCCTCCTGCCCACTTCAAACTGTAATACACGTGTTGGAAATTAAGCTCAGTATATGTATCCATCTAAATGGTTTTGAAAGGTTTGAAAAGAAGAAAAAACATACATTTTACTATGAAAACGATGAGAGGAGAGTTTTAGAGAAAAGGGTAATCAACAGTGTCAAATGCCATACAGAAGTCTAAAAGAATGAGGGCTGAGAAAAATCCACTGAGCCTCGCTATTAGAAAGCCAGGACTGCCTGTCAGTGAACAGTTTGAATGACAGGGACTGGAGCTGAAGGAACAGCAGGAGTCAAGAGAGCAGAACTAGGAGTGATGGTGCATTGAGAAAATGGAGTTCTGTCCTTAAACATGTAACAGTAAAAAGATGAAAAAAATAGGCTGAGTTGCACCAAGGTCAAATGAAGGTTTGGGGAGTTTTGGTGTTTTTTGTTTTGTCTTGTGTTGTGTTGTTTTCAGCACAGGGAAGATTACATCTGCAGGCAGAGGGGAGAAATGTTTAAAAATATTTAAGCTAAATACAGATCATTAAGGGAGAAAATCCTTAATTCTAGATGCTTATAGCATCCAAGGGAGAAAACGAAGAGGGCTGAGAGCACAAGGACACCGTAGTTTACACTTCAAAAGAATTCAGTTTATCATCTCAGATAGGGAGAAAGAAACAGACACAGAATTATTTTGGAATGGATTAAAGACTCATCTCACAGTCTTTTCTTCTTTTTGTCCAGAAGGTAGAAGGACAGCAGAGGAAGACACAGGTGCTGAGGGGCATCCAGCTGAGAGTAAAGGAGAGATAAGGCTTAGAACGAGTGTGGGCTTTAACTACATGTGTAATGGGCCCTGACACAAAGTAGGCACTCAGAGGATGTTTGAATAAATTGGTAAGATGTAAAAAAAATTATTGCTGAGTTACAGGGAGATCCCAGTTCATTTAAGTAATAAAAATTTTCTTGTTTCGTTTTGTAGTTGTTTCTTTGTCACCCTATTTTACTTGTCTCTTGTGTTTTTTCCTATGTATTAGATTGATTTGCTTTTTTAAAATTATATTTTATTGATTATGCTATTACAGCTGTCTTGATTTTCCCCCTTTGCCCCCCTCCACCCAGAACCCCCCACTCCCTCAGACAATTACCCCATAATGTTCATGTCCATGAGTCATGTGTATGAGTTCTTTGGCTACTCCATCTCCTATACTGTACTTTACATCCCCGTGGCTATTCTGTAACTACCTATTTGTAGTTCTTAATCCCCTCACCCCTTCACCCATTCTACCCCAACCCCCTTGCATCTGGCAACAATCAAAACGTTCTCTGTCTCCATGATTCTGTCTCTGTTCTTATTTGCTTCGCTTATTTTTTTAGATTTAATTGTTGCTAGATATGTATTTATTGCCATTTTATTGTTCACGGTTTTGACCTTCTTCTTTTTCTTAAATAAGTCCCTTTAGCATTTCATAGAATAATGGTTTGGTGATGATGAAATCCTTTAGTTTTTTTTTTGTCTGGAAAGCTATTTATCTGCCCTACAATTCTATATGATATCTTTGCTGGGTAGAGCAATCTTGGCTGTAGGTCCCAGCTTTTCATGACTTCGAATATTTCTTGCCAATCCCTTCTAGGCTGCAAAGTTTCTTTTGAGAAATCACCTGACAGTCTTATGGGAACTCCCCTGTAGGTAACTAACTGTTTTTCTCTTGCTGTTTTTACAATTCTCTCTTTATCTTTAAACTTTGGCATTTTAATTATGATGTGTCTTAGAGTGGGCCTCTTTACATCCATCTTGTTTGGGACTCTGTGCTTCCTGGACTTGTATATCTATTTCCTTCACCAAATTAGGGAAGTTTTCTTTCACTATTTTTCAAATAGATTTCCAATTTTTTCCTCTTTCTCTTCACCTTCTGGCACCCCCATGATGCAAATGTTGGACCTCTTGAAGTTGTCCCAGAAGCTGCTTATATTGTCCTCACTTTTTTTTATTTTTTTTCTTTTTGTTGTTCTGACTGGTTATTTTTTGCTTCCTTATGTTCCAAATCTGTTTCGGATCCTGTCCTGCAGAATCCATATGCTGTGGCCAATTTGTAAATACATGCACAGGGACTACATAAATCCTGTGAATAAAAAAGGGGGCTGCATGGCCACTCTCTCAAGGCAAGAGCGCCTTTAAGTGCCTCGGCCACTCTCTCAAGAGGAGAGTGTGCTGACCCTTGCCTTGACAGGCTTTTATTGGCTTTCTCGTAGCATACATCAAAGGAGGTTTTCATTCATTATACTTAGGATTGCTTTAGGTAATTACTTTTTACACATAGCAATGGAAAGGATGTTACAAATTACTTCTTACAGATTAACAAAGAAAGAATGTTGCAAATACAAGGGAATGATAAAAGTAATTGGTCTGGTTACACTTCAATCCTTGGGAGAATTAGCACAGACTTCAGGAAGTTACTTTAAAGATATGTAGTAAGCATTTGCTGCCTCAATCCAGGGTGAAAGAGTTTTAGCCAAGAGCAAATCACAGAGCAGCCTAGGCATAATGCAGGCCTGATTTCCCATGAGAGAACTGATCCGTGGGTTTGGCATCCTGCATGCCAACACGTGCCTACGGGCTTTCCCATAGGGCTGAGCTACAGTTGCCATTGCCAGGCAGATTGGTCCCCAACACAAATCATTGATTTGATTCTTGCTTCATCCATTATATTGTTTCCCTGTGAAAAGTTCTTATTTCAGTTAGTGTATCCTCTGTTTCTGACTGGATTTTTCTTATGCTCTTGAAGTCCTCACTCAGTTCCTTGAGCATCCTTATAACCAGTGTTTTGAACTCTGCATCTGATAGAATGTTTATCTCCATTTTGTTTAGTTCTTTTTCTGGAGTTTTGTTCTGTTCTTTCATTTGAGCCATGTTTCTTTGTCTCCTAATTTTGGCAGCCTCCCTGTGTTTGTTTCTATGTACTTTGTAGAACTACTTTGATTCTGTGTCTTGGTAGTGTGGCCTAATGTAGTAGGTATCCTGTAGGGTTCAGTGATACAGCCTCCCCTATCACCCAAGCTGGGTACTCAAGATTCAGCCTTCGTGTAGGCTGAGTACACTCTCCTCTTGTAGTTGAGCCTTGGTTACTGTTGGCAGATTAATGGGAGGGATTTACCCAGGCCAGTCAGCTGTGAGCACTGGCTGTGACCACTGACCACCAAGCTCCACCTTCCATGGAGGATCAGCTCTGCAGGGGCAGGGTAGCAGTGCTCCGACACGGTCTGTAGCTGTCAACTGGGGTTTCCCAGGTTGTGCAGACCAAGGTCAGCCCCCACCTATGTTTTGCCTAGGTTATCATGCCTAAGCTATAAAGCAATCTGAGATGGCTGCTACTTGTGCTGTGCTTGGAGATTCCCAGCAAAACCAAGCTATGAATCTTGGCCGGCTGTGTTAGTGCTAGGCTTGGGGCTCACTGAAGTCAGCTCTTGCTTGTTTGAGAGGATTTAGGAAGTTGTGAAGCATGAGCCAAGACCAGCCATTCATATGGAAAAGACACTTGAGTGAGTTCATAAGTTGGGTGGGGCAAAGTCTCTGGGGATCACCAAGGTGGGTCAAACAGTGTTAGCCAGGTTGAAGGGGTCTGTGGGAGAAGGCCTCTGCTCACCTTGATGCCAGATACTTCAATTCCTCCCCATATACCACTGGTGACTTTCAAGCTACTACCCTGGTGCTGCAGCTCAGAGGGAATGAGTTTGAGTAGGTGAGTCCATGTGTGGATTCTTTAAGAGTAACTGGTTGGGGCTCCAGCACTTTCTTCCACCAAATCACCACTGGTTTTTGCCACCAGAAGTTGTGGGAAATTAACTTCTTACCACTGGAACCCTGGGCTGGGGGGCCTGGTATGGGGCTGGGACTCCTTGCTCCTGAGATATCCCTCCAAAATTTTTATCAACCACATGTGGGTCCATTCCACACCTGCACCCCTCCTACCAGTCTGGATGGATGTGGTTTCTTTAATTCTGTAGTTGTCAGACTTCCATTCAATTCTATTTCATAGTTGTCAGACTTCTATTCAACTTGATTTATGACCATTCTGAGTGATGGTCGTTCAATATTTTAGTTGTAATTTTGATGTGGTTTTGCAAAGAGGTGAGCTATGTATGCCTATGCCGCCATCTTGACCAGAAGTAAGAGATTGATCTGCTTTGACTCTGTCTTGTGGGGTGGCCTTATGTGTTAGGAGTCCTGTGGGACCCACCGGTGCAGACTACTTGATCCTGATGTGTTGGTTCTGAGGTGTCTTGGAAGGGGTGCCAGTGCAGGCCAAGGTCAGCCACTGTCTGTGTCCAGCCTTGGGCCACCTGGTAGAATTACAAACTGATCTGCAGTTGCTAGCTATCTGTGCTGGGCTTAGAGGTGCTTGGAAGACAATATGCTGCAAACTGAGGCCAGGTACCACTAGTACCAGGCTTGGGGCCACTTAGCAAGAGATACAAGATGTGCCAAGGCCAGTTACTGCTTGTTTGGGGTTGGAGGACCTTTAAGAGATCTTAGGAAGGTCAGCAACTGGACCGAGGCTCACTGTTTGTAAGAAATAGCAGCTGAAAGTAATTCAAACCAGTGTGACAGGGTCTCAGGGAATCACCAGGGTGGGGGCAAGCAGTGTTAGCCAAGCTGATGGAGACTCAGATTAGGATGGAGGGAGGGCTTAACAAAGGAGCAATGGTGCCTACCAGCACTTGTTTCACAGGGAGAGCTGCCCCTCAAGTTCTTGCTCTGAAGCCAGACAATTCAATTCCTCCTCATATGTCCCGGTGGTTTTCAAGCTGCTGTCCCTTTACTGGAGCTTAGGGCAAGTGTTGTGAGAGTGATTTTGTGCTGGGGCTCTTTAAGAGGATGCCTCAGTCTATAGCAGCCCTTTATCTCACCCAGACAAAATCCCAGCTGATTTTTACAGCCAGATGCTGTAGAAGCAGCTCCTCTTCCTGGCACTCTTGCTCTGGGTTTGACAGCCTAGTGTGGAGCTGAGACCCCTCTCTCCTCAGGGGAGACCTCTGCAGCCAAGATATCTCTCCTGATTCTTTTTCCTTTATCCTCACCCAAGAACATCTTTTTTCCAAAATTTTTTCAATATATTTCGATATATTTATTATGCTATTACAGTTGTCACATTTTCACCCCTTTATTCCCCTCCGCCCCGCACAATCCCCCCACCACCACCACATTTCCCTGCTTTACTTCTTGTCCATGGGTCATATGCATAAGTTCTTTGGCTTCTATATTTCCTATACTATTCTTTTTTTTATTTATTTTATTGATTATGCTATTACAGTTGTCCCATTTTTCCCCCTCTATTTCCCTCCACCCTGCACCCCCCCATTCCCCACCCTTTAGTTTTTGTCCATGGGTCATACACATAAGTTCCCTGGCTTCCACATTTCCCATACTATTCTCAACCACCCCCTGTCCATTTTCTACCTACCGTTTATGCTACCTATTCTCTGTACTTTCTCCTCCTCTCTCCCCCTCCCACTCCCCTGTTGATATCCCTCCATGCCTTATATAAATCCCTTTAACATTTCATATAATAAAGGCTGGGTGATGATGAACTCCTTGAACTTTTCTAAATGAAAGTTTTGCTGGATAGAGAGTAATCTTGGATGTAGGTCCTTGCCTTTCATGACTTGGTACACTTCTTTCCAGCCGCTTCTTGCATATAAGGTCTCTTTTGAGAAATCAGCTGACAGTCTTATGGGCACTCCTTTGTAGGTAACTGTCTCCTTTTCTCTTGCTGCTTCTAAGATTCTCTCCTTATTTTTAATCTTGGATAACATAATTATGATGTGCCTTGGCATGTTCCTCTTTGGGCCCAACTTCTTTGGGACTCTCTGAGCTTCCTGGACTTCCTGGAAGTCTATTTCCTTTGCCGGATTGGGGAAGTTCTTCTTCATTATTTGTTCAAATAAGTTTTCAATTAGTTGCTCTTCCTCTTCTCCTTCTGGCACCCCTATGTCTCGGATGTTGGAACATTTAAAGATGTCCTGGAGGTTCTTAAGCCTCTCCTCATTTTTTTGAATTCTTGCTTCTTCATTCTTTTCTGGTTTAATGTTTTTTTCTTCCTTCTGGTCCACACCGTTGATTTGAGTCAGAGTTTCCTTCCTATCACTATTGGTTCCCTGTACATTTCCCTTTATTTCACTTAGCGTAGTCTTCATCTTTTCATCTAATTTGCGACCAAATTCAGCCAATTCTGTGAACATCCTGATTACCAGTGTTTTGAACTGTGCATCTGATAGGTTTGCTCTCTCTTCGTGGCTTAGTTGTATTTTTTCTGGAGTTTTGATCTGCTCTTTCATTTGGGCCATTTTTTCTTTCTCGGTGCACTTGTTATGTATAAGGGACAGAGCCTTAGGTGTTCACCAGGGCGGGGTAACCCATGTGGCTACGTTGTGACGCTGTCTGTGGGGAAGGGGTCTGAGAGGGAACAACAGTGCTTGCTCAGCTCTCTGCCAGCTTTCAGTCACTTACCCTGCTACCCGCAAGAAAATTGGGCCCTTCTGTGCTGATTCCCAGTTGGGTGGGCTTGTGTGCGTTCTAGGACCCTGTGGGTCTCTCCAACAAACTCCCCTGTGTGGCTGAGAGTTCCCCCCACTACCGCCTCAGCCACCACAGGTGTTTTCAAACAGTGGTTTGAGGCTTTATTTCCCTGGTTGGAGCCCTGAATGCATGGTCTGTTTGGCTCCCCAGCTTTTTCTCCTGTTTTTCCCTCTGGGTCCAGGTCAGCCAGCCGCGGGTCTCACCCAGTCCGCCTGCCAGCTGCAGCATTGCCTGCCTAGCTCCACAAACTTCCCGCTTTCTGGGAGCCCTCTCTGCCAGGCTACGCCCTGCCTACTGGTCTTGATTAACATGTCTTCTTTAACTCCTTGGTTGTCGGACTTCCATACAGTTCAATTTTCTGTCAGTTCTAGTTGTTCTTTTGTTTTTAAATTGTTGCTGTCCCTCTTTTGGTTGTGTGAGGAGGCACAGTGTATCCCAAGGACATTTTTCTGGACATCTTTTTTTTATTGCTTTTAGATAGAAAGGAGGAGAGAGAGAGACATCAATGTGAGAGAGAAACTTCGATTGGTTGCCTTCTCATATGGGCTCCAATTGGGATCAAACCTGTCTCCTGAGTATGTGCCCTGACCAGGAATGGAATACATGACCTTTCAGTCTATGGGATGATGTTCCAACCACCTGAGCCACATGAGCCAGGGCATCCCTCCTGATTCTTAACCAGCCTGTTTCACATCTCTGCCCATTTTACCAGTCTTGACACGGCATCTTTTTCATACCCTTAGTTATAGGAGTTTTGTTCAGCTAGTCTTCAGATGGTTCTCAGTGGTGGTTATTCTATAATTTAGTTGTAATTTTGACGTGATTGTGGGAGGAGGAAAGCACAGCCTTTACCTATTCTGCCGTCTTGACTGGAACCACTCTAAAATATGTATCTTTTTTAAAAGGAAGACTAAATAAGATTATTGATATCATACTCTCTACCCAAAGTGGCTTTTCATTCATTACAGAGTGGTTTTTATTGCCTAGAACAGTGCCAGGTACATAACAGGCCCTCAACAAATGTTTTGTTGAGTGAATAAGTGTTGAATGAATATATGGTCTTTTGTATGGTTCTGTGGCAGGAATTATTTATTTACAACATAGCTAAGTCTGATTTTTAAGTTAATAAATTCCTGCAGACTACATTTTTAAAATAATTTCCTAACTAATCATGATTAAGCATTTTGCATAGGGAGAAATCATCCATGTATAATTAAAGGTGACAAAATTATATATAGGCATTAAATATAGAGACATGATATAATAAACAATGAAATGCAGATTTAGAGTCTCTCCAAATAAAGTTTTTTGCAAAAAGCAATACTGTTTTGCTTTATTGTTCATTGTGCCTGTAATGCCATACCATTTTATCTCTATCTACCTATCATCTATCTATCTCTGTATCTATTAACACAGGCCAAGATTAAAAATGTTTTCCTCCATGTTCTCTGGAGTTCTCTTAGTTAGAAATAATGTCTCTTTCCTCAGAACTCCCACAGCACTTTATTTGCATCTCTCATAAGGCACCAAAGGATGAATATTCATGCTGAGTTAAAGAGTAAAAGATTATCCAGAAAACTAATTTTTAAGCTTTTCATTTGAAATATACAGAAAACTGAAGCAAATACACTATTTCAAAAGTGATCTATAAAATTGCCCACTTATAAATCAAATTTATTGATGTGTAACACATAAAATGTGCCCATTTAAGTGAACAGTTTGTTGAGTTTTGATAAATGTATTTACCTATATAACCACCACTACAACCAAGATATAGAATATCGCAAAACCTCTCTGCTTTCCCACCAGGGTCCTCCTCCTGCCATACCTCTGCCCCACCCTCCTCGACCCCACATCCGGCTTCTTCCTCCTCAGACTGCCCTCAGCCCACAAGCCTACTGACAATCCCAGCATCCTGATTAGTGATGATGAACCAGGGTATGACTTATATCTATTTGGGATACCTAATCATTACATTGAAGATTTTGAAATGGTGTTTATTCCTCATGGACTAATTTTGGACAGGACTCAACAGCTTGCTCTAGATGTGCTGGAAGAGATATTAGGCCACCACTTGGTAGCCCTCTGCATGTTCAAGGGGGTGCTGTAAATTCTTTGCTGACCTACTGAATCACATCAAAGCACAGAACAAAAATAGTGATAGATCCAATCCTATGACTGTAGATTTTACCAGAGTGAAGAACTACTGCAATGACCAGTCAACAGGGACATAAAAGTGATTGGGGGAGATTGGCTCTGCACTTAAACTGGAAAGAATGTGTTGATTGTTGAAGATATAAGTAACACTGGTGAAACAATGCAAACCTTGCTTTTCTTGGTCAAGCAACATTATCTGAAGATGGTCAAGGTCTCAAACTTGCTGGTAGAAAAAACTCTTCCGAGTATTGGATATAGACCAGATTTTGCTGGATTTGAAATTCTAGACAAGTTCATTGTAAGATATGCCCTTGGCTATAATGAATACTTCAGAGGTTTGAATCATGTTTGTGTTATTAGTGAAACTGGAAAAGCAAAATTCAAAGCCTACGTCAAGAGTTCAAGTTGAGTTTGAAAAGACCTGGAGGCCCAGTAAATTATGCCCTGGCTGGTGTGGCTCAGTGGATTGAGTGCTGGCCTATGAATTGAAAGGTTGCCAGTTCGATTCCCAGTCAGAGCACATGCCTGGGTTTGTGGACAGGTCCCCAATTGGAATTTTGTTAGAGGCAACAGATCCATGTATCTCTTGCACATTGATGTTTCTCTCTTTCTCTGTCTGTCTCTTCCTCCTTCCCTTCCCCTCTCTCTAAAAATAAATAAATAAAATCTTTTTAAAAATCACCAGTAAAGTTATCAAATGTTCTAGCTCTACGGTCAGCTTATTGTATGTATCTTCTAAGAATTTTACATTTTGTATTTTAGAAAAGTCAATTGCTGCATTCCTGAACTCTTTATTTGCACTATGAGTCTAAAGACTATCAATTCCCTTTGGGTGGATTGTTATTTGACTTGTGAATGAAAAATCTCTTAAATCACACCACTATTGAATGAAAATATTGAAATTGAATCTATAAGAAACATTTAAAGAGAAGATATATTACTTCTACAAATAGTATTTTAATTTTTACATATTCAGGAAAGAAAAGAAGTGATTGAATATTGCCAATTATACCACTCTGTGTTTATAAGAGTAAAAAACATTCAGTTTTAGTATCAACGACAGCATCTAAGAGATATTGTTATGTCCTGGAATTACTTTGGTAGTGTTTCAGTATTGTTAACTCTATTTTCCCACTTGTTCAGGTTATTTCTGCTGCACCTTTGTCAACAATTCCCTCTAAATACAAATCAATAAATTCCAAAAAAAACTATTTTTAAAAAAAGATAGAATATTACCCTCATGCCCCTCTACAGTCGATTCTACCCTCACCCACCCACTCATAGCTCCAATCACTCATCTGCTTTCTGTCACTGTTTATCAGCTTTACAGTTCTAGAACTTCATGTAAATGGAATTGGATCATCTAAACTTTGTGTCTGGCTTCTTTCAGCCAACATAGTATTTCTGACATTCACCCATGTTGGTGTGTGTATCAGTGACTCATTATTTTTTATTGCTGAGTAGTATTCCATTGTATGAATATACTAGAATTTATCTATTCACACACTGCTGAATATTTGAGTTGCTTCCAATTCGGTGTTCTTAAGAATAAAGCTGTTGTGAACACTCATGTACGAGTCTTTTTGAGAACATATATTTTCATTTCTCTCGAATAAATGCCTAAGAGGGGAGTTTCTTGGTTATGTAATACATACTTAATTTTATAGGAATCTGCCAAAGAATTGTACTATTCTTCATTCCTACGAGGTTACACATCAAAATTACAACTAAATTATGCACATACTCACCAATACTTGGTATTGTCAATCCATTACCCAGTAATTTCCACAACCCTGGTAGATGTGGAGGAGTAAATAATTGGGGTTTTATTTTGCATTTCATTGATGACTAATGATAGTGAGCATCATTTTATGTGATCTTTGGCTATTCCTTCTGGTATCTACTTTTGTGAAATGTCTGTTTAAAACATTTGCCCATTTTCATTGGGTAGATCCTTTTTTAATTATTGAGTTGTAAGAAAATTCATTTACATATTCTAGACACAAATCATTTGTCAGATATATATTATTTTTCTCCCAGTCAGTGATTGCCTTTTACTAATTTTTCTAATAGTGTATTTGAAAGAACAGATGGTTTTTTTTTATTTTGATGAAGTCCTATTTATCAGATTTTTCTTTTATGACTAGTGATATTTTCTGTCCTGTCTAGGAAATTTTTGCCTATTCCTAAGGTTTTCTTTTGTGTTTTCTTCTACAAAGAAAATATATAGTTATAGCTTTAACTTGAAGATTATGATCTGAGTTAATTTTTATATGTAATATAAGCTAAGAGCTGGGGGTTGAATTTTTTTATGGTGATATCTAGTTATTCCAGCACTATTTATTGCAAAAACTTTCCTTTTCTTCTCCCTTTGAATTCCCTTGGCACTTTTACTGAAATAAATTTTCTATGTGTGGATTTACTTCTGGAGACCATTCTGTCCTTTTGACCTAAATGTCTATTCTTACATCAGTACCACACTGTCTTGATTGTTACTGCTTTATAGAAAATCTTGAAATCAGGTACTGTAAGTCTTCTAGCTTTGTTCTTCTTTTTCAAAAACATTTTGTCTGTTCTAGGTCTTTTACATTTTTCATATAAATGTATTACTTGTCAATTTCTATTAAAATGCCAGGATTTTTTATTGAAATTGCTGTAAATCATTTTTAGAAGAACATCTGAACAACACTGAGTTTTACAACCCAGGAATAAGGTGTATCTGTCCATTTAATTAGTCCTTTTGTTTTCTCTCAGTAATGTTCGAGAGCTTTCAGTGTACAAGTCTCACATATATTTTGTCAAATTTACTATTAAATGTTTCTTGATTTTGATGCTCTTGTAAATAGGTTTTTTAATTTTCCAGTTGTTCATTGTTAGTGTTTAGAAATGTAGTTGATTTTTGTATATTGACCTTGTATCCTATAACCTTGCTAAATTTACATATTTTAGTAGAATTTTTTTGTGTATTCCTCAGAACTTTTTCCCCAATTTCATTGAGATATAGTTGACTTATTTAATTAGTAAGTTTAAGGCACATGTCCAGTGTAATAATTGATATACAGTTGGGGCAACAGTAGGTTTATAGCTGTGAGCACACAAAACAGTTTGTTCTTGTATTATTTCTTAATTATTGTATTATTTTCCATATGAACAATTGTAAACCTACTTTTGCCCCATCCTATACATGAATATTGCAAAATAATTACTATAATAAGGTTACTTAACACATCTATCATCTACCTCACATTGTTACACAGTATGTGTGTGGGTGTTTGCGTATTGAGAACTTTTTCCAGTATTATTGAGATGTAATTGTGTCCAGTGGTGGGGAAAAGGCTTAATGGCCACCATAATAAGAAGGTATCTTCAGACTAAAGAACAATGCCAGCAACTCCACAGAATGTAACAGAATGTATTAAAGGGTAATTTACTTACAGGGATGGAGGGTTGGAGCAGACAGATGACCCAACAGTTCTGTGCAAACTATTCTTTACTAACAGTCCCCTGTTACAGTATTTTTTTTAATTTTTACTGAATTTATTGGGGTGGCATTGTTAATAAAATTATATAGGTTTCAAGTGCACAATTCTATAGTACATCATCTGTATATTGTATTGTGTATTCACTACCCCAAGTCAAGTCTCCTTCCATCACCACTTATGCCCCCTTTACCCTCTTCTACCTCCCCCCAACCCTTTCCCTCGGGTAGTCACCATACTGTTGTCTGTGCCTATAAGGGTTTTTTTTTTTCTTTGCTTAATCCCTTCATTTTTTCACCCAGCCCCCATCACAGTACATTATTACTTTTACAGTATAACTCAGTTACCAATTATTGACAAGACAATGAAACAAAAATGCAGTATTCAGTATACACCAAGTGCCATACCTCCTGGTGGTTTTGTGGTAGATGATTGTTTATAATCAATACTATCACCAATTTTATATTTATCTCCATTGTCAGGCCATTCCAGCCATTGCTAACAAAAATACTTATGGCTATATTTTATGAAACATAGATAATCATCGACTAGAAGGCTTTGATATGCTTGCTAAGTACAGTGAGGCTTGTCAAAGATCACGGCATGGAAGAATTCAAGATGCAGAGATGGAGTTAGTTTTGTTCACATTTACATCCATACAAACTGACATACAGTACTGCATAAGTTTAAGGTGTACAGCATAATGACTTGACTTACATATATCATGAAATGATTATCACAATAGGTTTTAGTTAATGTCCATCAGCGCATAGATACCCGCTAAAATTCTTTTTCTTTGTAATGAGAACTCTTAGGATTTATTCTCTTAACAACTTCCAAATATACCACACAGCAGTGTTAACTATAGTCATTATAGTGTACATCATATCCCTGGAACTTACTTATCTACAACTGGAGTCTGTACCTTTCCTTTTTATATTTTATTCTACTACAGTTGTCCCAACTTTTTTTCCCTTTTGCCTCCCTCCACCCAGTCCACTCCTCTCTCCATCAATCCCCTCTCCATTGTCCATATCCATGAGTCATTCATACATGTTCTTTGTCTAATCCCTCCTCCTTCCTTCCACCATTCTCCGCCCCCCCTTCTGCAACTATCTGTCTGTTCCATGTCTCTAGTTCTATTTTTATTTTATTAGATTCCAGTTATAAGTGAGATCATAAGGTATTTATCTTTCACCAAGTGGCTTCTTTCACTTAGCAGAATAGTCTCCAGTTCCATCCATGCTGTTACAAAAGGTAGGAGTTCCTTCTTTCTTTCTGCTGCATAGTATCCCACTGTGTAAATGTACCACAGATTTTTTATCCATTCATCTACTGATGGGCACTTAGGTTGTTTCCTACACTTAGCTATTGTAAATAGTGTCAATGTGAACATAAGGGTGCATAAGTTCTTCTGAATTGGTGTTTCGGGATTCTTAGGGTATCACTGGATCATAAGGCAGTTCCATTTTTTATTTTTCAAGGAAATTCCATACTGTTTTCCACAGTGGATGCACCAGCCTGTATTCCCACCAACAGTGTACTACAGTTCCCTTTTCTCCACATCCTCACCAGCACTTGTTGTTTGTTGATTTATTGATGACAGCCATTTTGATAGGTGTGAGGTGATAGCTCATTGTGGTTTCAATTTGCATGTCTCTGATGGCTAGTGATGCTGAGCATTTTTTCATGACTATGGGCCATCTCTATGTCCTCCTTGGGAAAGTGTCAATTCAGGTCCTTTGCCCATTTTGTAATTAGATTGTTTGTCTTCCTAATATTGAGTCATATGAGTTCTTCATATATTTTGGAAGTTAAGTCCTTGTCTGATGTATCATTGGCAAATATGTCCCCCCCCATACAGTCTGTTCCCTTTTCACTTTGAAGATGGTTTCTTTAGCCATGCCAAAACTTTTTAATTTGATATAGTCCCATTTGTTTATTTTTTCCTATATTTCCCTTGCCATAGGAAATATATCAGCAAAAATATTGCTATGTGGGATGTCTGAAATTTTATTGCCTATGTTTTCCACTAGGACTTTTATGGTATCGCGACTTATATTTAAGTCATTTATCCATTTTAAGGTTATTGGCAGTTTGTACCTTTCAACCACCTTCAACCAATTCCACTACTCCCGACCCCTGCCTGTGATAACCACAAATCGGATCTCTTTTTATATGAGTTTGGTAATTTTTTTAGAGACTACATATAAGTGAGATCATACAGTAATTTTCTTTCTCTTATTTCACTTAGCATAATGCTCTCCAGGTCGACCCATGTTATCACAAATGGCAGGACTTCCATCTTTTTATAGTTGAATTGTATCTCTCTTTTTTTAAAAGATTTTTTTAAATTTATTTTTTTTAAGATTTTATTTATTTATTTTCAGAGAGAGGAGGAGGGAGAGAGAAAGAGCAATGTATGGTTGCCTCTCACATGGCCCTCACTGGGGACCTGGCCCACAACCCAGGCATGTGCCCCAACTGGGAATCGAACCGGGACCCTCTGGTTCCCAGCCCGCGCTCAATCCACTGAGCTACACCAACCGGGCTATTTATTTATTTTAAAGAGAGGGGAAGGGAGGGATAAAGTGAGAGAGAAACATAGATGTGAGAAACATTGACCGGTAGCTTCTCATACACATCCCAACCAGGAGGGAACCTGCAACCCATCCATTTTGACCAGGATTGAACCAGCAACCTTTCACTTTACAGGATGACACCCAACCGAGCTACACCAGTCAGGGCAATATATACACTATATTTCTTTATCCACTTACCATGAATGGCTACTTAGGTTGTTTCCATGTCTTAGCTATTGTAGAGCATGCTACTATGAACCTGGGGGTGCAGATATCTCATAAATATAGTGCATTTTTTTCCAGGAAGAAAATTCCATATTCCCAGAAGTGAAACTGCTGGATCATATGGTAGCTCTATTTCTAGTTTTTTAAGGACCCTCCATGCTATTTTCTATAGTAGCTGTACAAGGCTGTACAAGGGTGCAAACACTGGGAGATATGGTTTATCGGGGGCCACCAAAGTAACTACCACAGAAGTTATATTTTTTCCCAAGTGTCCTGTACTCATCATCTCTAACAGTACTGAGCTTTTCAAGTAACGAAAAAAGCTTGTTTACAATAGTATCCAACATGTGATTAATAGGTCACACTCCTAATTATTACTAAATCTATACTCTTTCTTTGCCTCCTATTTTTACCATTTGTCAGCTATGTTCATAACCATCCTAAAATAGCAATGATTGAAATCATTTCAAGCTATTGTATCTTTCCCAAATTGTACTGTACTTTGTCATCCAAAAAGCACTTTGTAGTTGAAAGACTTTGTAGGGTTTCAAATATAATCACATTTCACCTTTCTGAGCTGTACTTTTTCTTCTTTGGAGGAAACTAACTTCCCCTCATATATCTTTACGAATGCTATCAACTTCAAGAAACAAAACACCCAAGTAACGGAGACATAAAAGTAAAGACTTATAATTATTTCGCACAACAAAGTCTAGAGATGGGTGGTTTCCAGCTTGATGCAGCAGCTCAATGACATCACATCATCAAGTATGCAGGGGTTTTCTATCTTTCCACACAACCATCTTCAACACATTCGCTTTTCATCTTTAGACTTGTCACCTATAGTCACAAGATGCTCCTCACACGACCCCACTAAAGAAGGAAAAAGGGAAAGATGGAGCCTCCTCTTGAAACTTTGTCTTTTATCTGAAAGGTAATTTTTTACTAGAAGCTGCCTTCCTTCAATTTCTCTCAGACTCCAGACTACCCTCAAATTTCACTGGATCTGCCACTACAATATTATCTAGCAATAAGAATCAAACATCACTCGGCAGGAAAAAAAACCCACGCCAAGCATAGCCAAGACTGTCCTGAGGCTTTAGACACGTAGGAGAACTCCCCAGTTCATGGCAACTTAGGGGACTGCTAACTTAAATCTTCTAAAAACACTCTCCGCAGGATCTTGTAAATACGGACCTTTGCGTCTTCTTACCCACTTCAAACATGGCCACCAAGCCTCCTTTACCACCTCGATCATGGCGACAGCACAGGCTTCACGCCCGTTTCCAAAAGGGCCTCATCCCGCGAGACTGCGGTTCTGAGTGCGCAGGCGCGAACGAAAGTTCTCTTCCCGTCAAAATGGCGGTAGTATACTTGTGCGGGCGTAGGGAGATTCTCCGCCTGCTACGGCCCCAGCGTCAGGTAAGGCTGCGCCTGGGCTGAACGTCGAGATGCTGCCCTGTTCCAGTGACCCCAGCCAGGGCCCCCCCACGGTTCTGGAGTCGTGAGCAGACGCTTACCTGCTCACCAAGACCTGCGTCCCATGACCTCGGGTCCCGTGAGGACGCTGAAGGGTTACCTTCTTCGACCCCGCGGGCTCAGAGGCCTCGTATCTCTGTCTGTTCCTGGAACAGGCTTCACCCTGCCATGGAAACCTCAGCCTCCACTTTCGGGCCCCAGGGTGGGCCTGCAGTAGGTGACATGCCTTCGGGCCAAGCCTTCTGCGCGTGGAGAGTTAGTGTCCTCACCTGTGGTAGCGGGCTGCCTGCTTCTTGGCGGAGGAGAGAGCGGGAAGAGTGAGCGTAATAACGCGACTTATACTCTAGATAAAAGAGCTTCATCCTCCTTTTCCGCGCGCAGTTCCACAGCGTCGCAGGGCCCTCGCAGTTTCCCCGGAAGCCGCGGACCGTGAGGGTCCTATTCCCAGCCGGCCCTTGGTGCGGGCGCCCACGCTATGTCCTGCTCGCTGCCCCTTGCCCCCGTGGCTTCAGTATCTCTGCGATCTCGTTTGCAGAAGCCCAGGTAAGACGCCTTTCGTTCCTGCAAGTGTTGCTTCTTGGTTGATTTTTTGTTTTTATTCTGTTTTGCCTAGGGGGAAGTGGAATGTGGGGGAGAGTTCTTGTCCACACTCCATACAGTTCCCCAGAATGCTAGCATCTCTGCTTACAATAGATTTTCAGATCAATTGGCATGATTGAGGAGAGATTTATGTTACATACATGGCATTGTTTCCCAGAGTGGGGCCAAGCCACGGACGGCGATATGAAATGTGAATCCAGGTGTGTGTGTGTATTAGAAAAACTGGAACTTCACATCATTTACCTGATTTCATGGCTATTTGTATTTCTTAGGATGAGGCCGAGTAGATATTTTGTCTTCAAAACTTGAGTTGTTTTAAGGAAAATTATGAGTATAACAGTTTGTGTATATGCATGCCAGTGACACTGAAATGACTAAAGTGTGGAAAACACTGATACAATAAATAACTTTAATGAAGTCTTACTATAAGTGAGTTATTTTCCTCCCTTGGGGGCAAAATAAAATGTCCTTTTTAAGAGCTGAGTTCTGTGGATATGCAGGCTAACCTGAGAGAACAAGAAGTAGGGAGTCAAGGGAAGAACCCAGTACCGGTTATCATAAGGGGACCCTCAATTTCTGTGTCCCATACTGAATATTACACATTGCTTCCTTTTGCTGCACAGGTTCAGGCCCCTCCGGTCATTCCTGCAACTCCCTCACCCGCAGCAGTAACAGAAGTGGCTTCTGGAGAGACTGCAGATGTAGTCCAAGCTGCTGCAGAACAGAGCTTCAGTGAACTAGGGCTGGGGTCATTCACCCCAGTGGGACTGATCCAGAACCTACTGGAATTTATGCATGTTAACTTAGGCCTACCTTGGTGGGGGGCCATTGCTGCATGTAAGAGGAATGCATCCTGGACAAGGGTGGAGGAAATGGGGAGTTAGGGACAGAACTTGAAAGAATGCAATTTTGTGAGGGTATCAGGAAATAGTTGCAGAAAATTAAGGGATCAGAAAAGGCATTCAAATGAGCGATAAACGGTCATTATACAGAGATTCACTCTACCTGTATTTCCTAAAGGAATTGTAAAATCACTAGAACATCTGCAATTCAGAAAATTTAAATATTTGAATGTGAGCATGGGGTTAGAGTAAGGGGACCTTGTTCACAATGATGAAGCTGCCCTGGGTTAGGAGAGGAGGTCTGGTCAAGCACTTCAACACAAAATTGGGAAGACGCTCACTCACATTGCTCCTCTTGTAGGCTAAAACTGTGCTTCAAACTCTGTATCTTCCTCTGCCTTGCTCCAGCAATCAGCTGCTACCTCCCTGTGTCTTCAGCTTCTCCCTTTTTACTGCCCAAGTCTGAACACATAAACATGTTCAACCAAATCATGTGCTTCTTGCAGGAAAATCTTTTTCCCTTTATCCTGAGTTCATCTTTAAGTATTCTACTGTCTTTCTCACTCCTTTCACAGCTGTGGTTTTTTGGGGGGTTTTGGGTTTGGGGTTTTGTTTTGTTTTTTTAATTCTCACCAGAGGATACTTTTTCATTGCTTTTAGAGAGAGAGGAACAATGATGTGAGAGAGAAACATCGATTGGTTGCCTCCCGCACACACCCAGATATGGGGTTGTACGTGCCTGGACCAGGGTTCAAACCCACAACTTGTGTATGTGCCCTGAATGGGAATCAAACCTACAGCCTTTTAGTTAAGCTGAGGGATGATGCCCCAACCAACTGAGCCACACCAGCCATGGCTCATAGCTGTTATTTAAAGGAGTATTCTGTATCCAGTGAACTTGCTTCTTTCTTTCCACTCTTCGACCCTCAGCAATCTAACTTCAGTACTACCACTTTATTCTAACTGCCACTCACATCATTGCTAAGTCCACTTTTCTTTTTGTACTTTCCACTGCACATCATCCATCATAATGTTGGTAAAGCCTAAACCTGTATCTCCCCTCAGACATCTCTTTTTAGCTTACACCCACTTGTCTATAGATACCATAAATTAAATATTTGTTGGAATGATCAGGAAATGTGAAGTGTAATAAAAGAAATAGGAAAGAGACCTGGCTGGTGTGCACAGTGGATTGAGCGCCGGCCAGTGAACCAAAGGGTTCAATTCCCTGTCAGGGCACATGCCTGGGTTGTGGGCCAGGTCCCCAGTAGAGGGCGTGTAAGAGGCAACCACACACTGATGTTTCTCTCCCTCTCTCTAAAAACAAATAAAGTCTTAGAGGGGAGCTTAAGCGGTAGGACACCATATGACCTCCTGTTCTAGAGGTTTCTGAGTCAGCAGCTTTCAAACTTTGTACCTGGGAACCCCAGAGTTCTGTAAGGCACCTCTGCGCAGAGCAAAGGAAGGAGCTTAAACAATCCAACAGCCAGATTATCCCCTCTCCTAGGGCAGCTTAATTTTATCTGTCATATATGTTAGGACTACACTTAGAGTTGGGGGTACGAGGATGTTGCATCGATGATAGAAAAGTTTGTAAACCATTGATCTAGAAAAGTAGCTTCTGTCACCTTTTGTTCAAGGAAACAAACAAGATTCCTGGTTAATTGCTTAGAGAAATTAATATTAGGCTGTTGGTGATGGTAAAGCAGAGGACTGAGCCTCGAAGGAACTAATTCATACTCCACCCTTTTGTCTTGGGCCCCTTGGGTATGAGTCACAGTGTGGGAAAACTAGAATAAGAGAGACCCTTTTAGTGAGAACTTAAAAATCTTCAACCTTCTAGCTGCAGAACTGCTTTAATTTTACTCCAATCCTAGTGTGTATTTTCCAGGTACAGTCTTTGCCCGCTGCCTGGTGTTTCCTCTCATTGTGAAGGGCCAGCGAGAGGCAGCCAAGATCCACAACCACCTGCCAGAGATCCAGAAGTTTTCCACTCGAGTCAGAGAGGCCAAGTTGGCAGGAGACCATGCTGAGTGTGAGTCAGTCACAGAACGAGTGTGGGAGAGGAACGCATTTACACCTTTCCTGACGTTCTGCTGAAGGAAAGGAACCAAGTCAGGAATTGCTACTGTTGGGCAGGTCCTTAAGATTTGCCTGCTTCTTGGGCCATTAGGTGACTGACCCTGGTGTCCTTCCAGTGACTGGCCAGGGTCAGTTAGAAATGTCGTGGGCTAGATGAGGACAGTCACCTCCACCAGTGGAATTGTCTGCCCAACCACTGACTTCCCTCACTTCACAGTTTACAGGGCCTCCTCAGAGATGGTATTGTATCAGAAAAAGCATGATATTAAACTCTTCAGACCTCTCATTCTACCTCTGACTCAGGTAAGCAAAAACATTTACATTCTCATTTTATCCTGAACCTTCTGTTTCAGAATACCTTCCGTTTCCCATGCCCTAGACCCCCTAAAAGCAGGTGATGTTAATATTATACATGGTTTTCAATAATGGAGTAACGAAAATGTCCCCTCTGACAAGGGGTCCTGACACTGTTTATCCTGTGTAATAGGCGCCGATCTTCATCTCCTTCTTCATTGCCTTGAGAGAAATGGCCAACCTTCCTGTGCCCAGCCTGCGGACAGGTGGCCTCTGGTGGTTCCAGGATCTCACACTATCTGACCCCACCTACATATTACCACTGGTGGTCACTGCTACAATGTGGGGCGTCCTTGAGGTAAGCCCGGGTTGACAAGTGCCAAGTCTGAAGTGAACTGGGATTAGGGCTAAAGTGGGTTCTCCCTAGAGAAGTAAGAGTGGATGAATAATAAATATGAGCCATAGTCACTAAAATTGATACTCTTCCTCTGCCTCCCCCCCCCCCCCAGCTAGGTGCTGAGACTGGTGTGCAAAGTGCGGACCTTCAGTGGATGAGAAATGTTATGAGAGTGATGCCCCTGGCAGTCTTGCCCATAACAGTGCATTTTCCCTCGGTGGGTACTGACTTCCAGGCTGGCTCCACGTCCTTCCAGCTAGCCCAGCCACCGCCCAGCAAGCTGACCAGGGATGCAGCTTCTGAGTACCTTCTCTCTTCTCTTCTCTTCCAGGCGGTGTTCATGTATTGGTTCTCCTCGAATATGTTTTCCCTGGTCCAGGTGGCTTGCCTCTGGATTCCAGCTGTACGCACTGCACTGAAAATCCCCCAGCGTGTTGTGCATGACTCCAGCAAATTACCTCCACGAGAAAACTTCCTAAAGAGCTTCAAAAGCGGTAGGGGCCTGTCGTCTGTGAATTAGGACCAGGGGAAAATGGTCGAAAAACGGGTATGAAGTCAACTGTCTTACTCTTCTTTATGTAGGCTGGAAGAATGCTGAAATCACCTATCAGCTACAAGAGCGTGAACGGCGCATGCAGAATCACTTGGAGCTAGCAGCCAGGGGTAAATAATCCTTTCAGGCTAAATTCTGTCATAGTTTCTCCCTTTCCTTTGTTCATTGAGCTTCTCTTCTTCCCCCAGGCCCCTTACGACAGACCTTCACCCACAACCCTTTGCTACAACATGGGAAGAATCCTCCTCCCAACACCTCTAACAGCAGCTGCGACAAACCAAAGTCAAAGCAGCCCTGGCGCGACACACTTGGCTGAATTCTGTTACCTGCTCGTACTGATGTTAACTCTGCCTCTCCAAAGACTTGGTCTTGGAACAAGATTTGATGTTGGGTCCTTGCCCCAAACTGAGAAACTGTGGGGCATGGAGATGTTCGTTTTAAAAGTGGATTCCACTATAAACTCTTACATCCAAGTTAAAGAGTACTGGGGAGCCAAGCAATCTTCCCACCCACAGAATTAGTAAACCTCTGTACTATATGTTGCTTCCTGGTACTTATTAAACAGAGAGCTGGACTGTGTACTCCAGTAAGCTAAGGAATAGATCAGTGGTGACTGCTCTTGATGGCCCATGCTCTTTGGAAGTGTCTCAGTGTAGTGGCCCGGTGTTAAGAGCTTAGATCCGCACCCTGCAGATGTGTTGTTCAGCCACATTTACCTTGCAGTCATAGAGGGATGCCTGATGAGTTGAGATTATATCTAAGTAAAGTAACCATGTTTATTTACCCCAACATTACTTCTAAAACATCCTTCAAAGATGTGCTCAAATTCAGAGTGGTAGTTTCCATCTAACAACCTTTAACATTTCGCTGCAGCAGTTTAGGTGTAGAGATCGGCTGCATCAGCCTTCAGCAGCTAGCTTGAGAGGGAAAAAATACTTGGATACTTCCAAGCATTAGATGTTTTTAGTCTTCCTGCCAGGCTAATAGGAATTGCCCCAGAGACTATATAAAATGAAATCATTCAAAGCTTAGGAACATAACCCTTTTATTGTCCAGCACCTATACAGTTTCATGTCTCTCTAAAGGAGACAGGAAGTTTGGAGCATTATTGGCTCTTTTAAAGGAAACGAGTGGGTAGGCACACCGAGGGGTGAATGAATATTTTAACACATGAGAATGTGCTACTGGAACAAAAAAAACCCACACCTGACATGTTCCCACCACTGTCTGCTTTATCATCACTTTTTTAAAATCTGGAACAATATGTAGCAAAACAAATAAATTACAGTGCATCCTTCAAAAACCAAGTTCAAATGTTGAAGCTGCCTAGACCAGGCTTCTGGACAGGTGCCTCCAAAGAAGTAAGCTTCCCCTTTCAACTTCCTTTGCTCCGGCCAGTAGAAGATAAGAGGCCCCTGCTTTTCACTACTCCGGGTTCTGGATGTTATTTAGACTTGGGGTCTCGTTGCTTGGGCATCTGTCCTTCATCTTCCAAATCCATCTCTGTAGCAACTGACATACATAGGACCTGGAGGTGCCATGTGGCAGATGCTACAAAGAGAAGTTTGAATCAAAACTTGGAGGAGGTCAACTGGACTGAGTTAAGTGGCACCAAATGGGGCTGCGCTTGAGACAATTCAGTTAAGCCTTAAGGTCAACAACAGGAAGGGGCTGTGGCAACGGTGACTTGGGACAGGATTTGCAGAAAAGGCAAAAATGGGGCAGGGGAGGGTAGCATTACCGAAATCAACCTGAGGATCCAGATCTTACCCACAATCCTTCGGAGGCAATGAGGTCGTTTTTTTTCTGGCACTCTGATGATGAAGAAGTAAAAGGGCAAGCCTGAGAGAGCAATGCCAATGCCGATGAGGGAGTTGATGGTATCACTGTAGAGTGGAACAGCCACCAGGAAGATGGTGCAGCAACAGAAAACAATGGGGAAGAAAAGGCTGAGCTGAGGGCACAGAAGAAACAATTAGAAGTTAGGTCAGGATGGCCAGCCAAAATAACCCCACCTCCAATGAAGATCAGAGCACTGAGCTGCCTTCCCATCCCCTTCATCTCAGCATACTGCCACCAAAGGTCTGAATAAAGCATCTCGTAAAAGAATCCCCAGAACACCTGGCTGGTGTAGCTCAGTGGATTGAGTGCGGGCTGCGAACCAAAGGGTCACTGGTTCAATTCCCAGTTAGGGCACGTCCCCATTGGGGGCTGTGTGAGAGGCAACCACACATTGATGTTTCTCTCCCCCGCTCTCCCCCTCCATTCCCTTCTATCTAAAAATAAATAAAATCTTTAAAAAGAAATATTTCCTTCAAAAAAAAAAAAAAAAGGATCCCCAGAACAGATGGAGCAGGTAGCTGGAAAATGAGTTACCTTGAGGGAACGAGGCCGATCAGGCTCCTTCCAGCGCAGATAAAGCTGACCCACAATTGAGAGCCCCACAAAGAACCAGTAGCTGAAGCTGTAGTAATTAATGAGCTGGAAGATGTCCTCTACACACAAGTAGACCAATGCCATGATACCCTGTAAGCACAAGGTAGCTCCTCAGGCCCCTTGTTACTCAAGGACTTCCGCTCCCCTTTACCAAATCCCTCCTCTAAGTCCTAAGTCTCCCCGTCTGTGCTTTTCTGTTCCCACCCTCTTTAGCGCCTGAGTTTCAATGCCTCATTTCTTTTCTCCTGGGTTGGTCAAAAAGTCTTCAGTTTTTTTCCGTAAAATAAAACACATTTTTCATTTTCACCAATAATGTTATTGATTTGGATATTTTGAGTATGCTAGCTATATCCTATTGGCTGCTAGTGGGTAGAGGTCAGGGGTGCTGCGAAACATCTTCCAATACATAAAACAGCCCCACAGCAAAGAATTATTTAGCTAAAATGTTAGTAGTACCAAGAAACTTTGCAAACCACTTTTGACATGTTTGATCAGTCATGGCACCTTCTCTATATACTGCACAAATCTTTTTTTGCATTTCAGTTGTGTTTTTACCTTTCTTGAAATAAGCATATGCCAAAAATGTATATTTTCTTCCATTTTCAATATTAAAATGGCTGTACAGAAATTCACCAATTTTGATGTTTCTTTTTAAATGCACACAGATACGACAGCTGGCAAAGTGCAGTCTAACAGTTGTTTCAAATGACATTAAATACAACTAAGCACTACAAGAGCCACTGTACAGAAAAAACGAAGCGAACTTTTTGGCTAACACTATACTACATCAATAGTTTCAGGGGGATTTTATTTTTTTTTCAGCGCATTCTTAAAGCCTTTGCCAAGTTTACCCCCTATGGAGCTCAAAACAATTCCTCAAAAATCTTTTGCCTAAGAGCCTCCCCACAATGGCTCCAACCTACATTTAATTCCACACTGCTTTACCTCAGAAGTTTCTGATGCTGATTCCCTTAACCTAAAGCCTATCTCTCCTGTTTGCAACCCTAACCTTAAAAACCTACTTCAAGTGCACTTAATCAAAGAAGTCTTTTCTCATTCACCCTCTACCCCCACGGAAGAAAGTGATAGTTTCTTTGCTTAAATGCTAGGTCACTCAGTATGGTGGCAGCCATTACAATGTACCATATGTGTTTTATGCCTTATGCTGAACCAAAGGAGGTTGCCATTCCTTAGAGAAGGTAAAGTCTCTCCTAAGAACTACTGCAGCAGGTAGCACAGTGTCTTGCCCACAGTGGATGTTCTGTCAGTAGTTTTCCAATTAGAATCTCAGAGCTTTCAGGAAGCCAGGACGGTTGAAGCTGCTGTTAACTTGTTTCCCCTACCATCTGGCTTTCAGCCTCATCCTGGGGATCACTTACGTTGAAGAGCAGAGCAGGCACTGGGGTGAACCGCTCAACATGAACCATGCTGATGGCATCAGGGAGATGGCCTTCTCTCGAGCCCACGAAGAAAAGCCTGTTTTGAGTAAGATAGGAGAAGCTGAGAAACTTGTGAGGCAGTGGATATGGCCTAGTTTATGTGACACACAGCCTTCCCTCTCTGCCATGCCCTCCAAAAGAGTTTGGATAATACGGGATGGAATTTAGTATTGAATTAGTAAGAACCAGAGGCTGCTGGTGGAAACAAGAGCAAAGAGGTTGTAAATAACATTTGGGGAGCACAGTAACTATAAGCCTTACCTTCCCCTGCCACAGCTTTCAAAATACTTGCCAGTAGTCCTGGCTGGTGTAGTTCAGTGGATTGAGTGTGGGCTGCGACCAAAGGGTCGCTGGTTCAATTCCCAGTCAGGGCACATGCCTGGGTTGCAGGCCAGGTCCCCAATGGGGGCATACAAGAGGCAACCACACATTGATGTTTCTCTCCCTCTCTTTCTCCCTCCCTTCCCTTCTGTCTAAAAATAAATAAATAAAATCTTTAAAAAAAAAAATACCCACCAGTAAAAGATGCCACTCATACCTAGAAGCAGCCACAATGGAGGCATTGAGGCCACCAAAGCAGGATAATGCAACTGCCAGTGGAATTGTCCAGTTGAATATTCCAAAAATCTGATCGGCAAAAGTCTAAGGAAAAGAGTCATTAGGGGTGAAAGGCATAGACTGGCATGCCCCAGAGTCCCACTACTTGGAGCCCAACCCTTCCAAAACAGTAGTAACAGGACCTCCTTGCAAGCCCTGTATCCCAGTCCTTTCAAGGACTATCCATTTTCTGGAACTTTCAAGAGCAGCACTATACCTAGAAGCCCACAAACACTCCCAGCCTTCTGCTAGTACAAATCCTTTACCACAGCAACAGCATCACTGGCCAGGATGTCCCTCATGTCTAGTACAGTGTAATAGGCCACATTGGTCAAGATGTAGATGATGGTGACAATGGGCATGGAAATGGCAATGGAGAGAGGCAGATTCCTACAGCCAAACAGAATAATAGATACGTTAGTCCCACAGTCGCATCCCCATGTCGCCTTTAATCCTTAGACCCTGTCACACTTGTATCATTTCCCTAGTGCCTTTGCCTTTGTTGCCTAGGATAGCGACTTAAGCTTTGAACTTTTAAGAACTAAAGGGCATCAAGGGAAAGGAATGTCACATTTGGAGAAAGGGCTACTATGCAAAAAAAAAATTTGTCACATCATAATAGCAAAGGAAGATGGGGGGGTTGGGGGGGGTTGGTTGGCTGGGTTTTTTTACATCCAAGGATTCTTTCTCTAAAATTGTGAACATTGAAAAAATGCAAATATTGAAAAATTTGTCTTAAGGTTGATTAATATTGTATAATAGGAAATTATGGAGGCAAATTGTAAAATCTCACGTCGCCAGAGAATAAGATAATCCCTCAGTAGGAAGAACAATGTGTATCTGAACAAGCAGCCTGGGAAGTGTGCCCACCCCACCTCCGACTCAGTTGGAGAAGCTTGAGTACCATCCTGACCGGTGACCAAGAGAAAGATGCAAAGACCTCTCAAGGTCTCTCTAGCCAGGGGTGTCCACTGGGGCCTGCAGGCCACGTGCAGCCCAGGATGGCTGTGAATGTGGCCCAACACAAAATTGTAAACTTACTTAAAACAGGAGATGTTTTGTGATTATGAGCCACAATATATTTAGTGTA
>PVJI01006798.1:0-55290 GCA_004026765.1 Micronycteris hirsuta | reverse complement strand
GCCCTTTTTAATTTTGGAAAAGGCCTTTAAAAAATTTTTTTTAGCCCTGGCTGGTGTAGCTCAGTGGATTGAGCGCGGGCTGGGAACCAGAGGGTCCAGGTTCGATTCCCCGTCAGGGCACATGCCTGGGTTGCGGGCCGGGTCTCCAGTGGGGGCCATGTGAGAGGCAACCATACATTGCTGTTTCTTTCCCTCTCTGTCTCCCTCCTTTCCCCTCTCTCTAAAACAAATAAATAAAATCTAAAAAAAAAAAAAAAGTTTTTTTTAAAGATACACAAGAAAGTTCACATCTCAGCTGTTACTGTGATCACGGACAAGGTACACTTCTGGACCTCAGGCCTCCCATCTGCTAAAACGGGGCTGATAAAACCTCGCGCAGGGGTCGTGGCAGCTGTCTGGCATGCAGTGGAGGCACAGTAAATGATGGCTATCGTTATTGCCATGGAAAGTTGGTGAGGTACCTACCTCTCAGGATTCTTGATCTCTTCAGTGACGTAGTTGAGGGTGTCCCAGCCAGAGTAGGAGAACAGAGCCGAGTACAGTGCCAGGGCAATGTCACCCACTGCGTATGATGAACCCTCAAAGGAATTCTCAAAGTGACTCGAGGCTCCTGGAACCCAGAGCACATGGGACGGCAGAATTAGTGACCTACTCCCCAACTTCAAAGTGATCCAGAAAAGGAGTGGAAGAGCATGGCTAACAGCAGGTGAGTGGCTTAGAACACCGCTGGCAGCAAGGGGTCAGTGAAGTAATGGAACAGAAAAGACGCCCACAGTGATGGGCCGATTGCAGGACATAGCACGGAGACCTTGACGGGAAGGCCCCAGCGCGGCTTCCTAGGAGTGGAAGGGCTAGAGAACAGGAGTGATGCGGTTCTGTTCTGCTCCCTTTCTAACCCCAACCTGAGCTGATGCCGGGTGGAGGAAGGGCAGGACTCGACATGCCCGGGTCAACAGAGTGGTTGTAGAGCAGGCGTTCAGACAGGGAAACTGGAGAGGAGTGGGTACAAGGAGTTCATTTCTACCATAGCCACTGCATTGGGCTTCACAGGCAGCAAAAGCCGTCCCCAGGGAATGGCGGCAGCCCTTCTGCCATGGTCATCCCCCCCCCCTGCCCCCCGCCAAGCTGCATGCATGGAAGGCGAAGGACAGGTTTTAGGATCAGTAACTGGGTACAGATTTCGGCTTCACTACTTAACAGCTAGGGTCTTTGGCAAGATACTTCATTCTGCAGATTTAGTTTTCTCATCTATAAAATGGGAATAATAGGACCTACCAAATTAGATAATGCACGAATGGCACTTAGAGGAATGTGACTCGTAGTAAATGCGTAACAAATATATGGTGATACTACTATTTCTTACCCTGGCCAAGTCTAACGACGCCTGCGATGATGACGGCAATCAGAGCCAACACTTTAGCATAGGTGAAAACATCCTGTACCATTGTTCCCCACTTGACATAGGCACAGTTAATGAAGGTTAAGAGACCTGAAAGAAAAATAATACCAATCGATAACCAACTGTACTGTCCAGAAGGCCTTAGACTTCCAAGCAGTTTTTCCAGCACCAGTCACCAAATAGACCTTTGGCCAAAGACCAGAGCTGGCTCAGACCTGCGCTGCACCGGAAACCTCTGCCCAGCACTCCTCACCAGCGGCATGTAAAGGGACTTGCTGAGCACCTGTGTACATAGCAGCACACACAGACACACACACGCCCTCAGCGGGATGACAAACAGGCGACATGAAGTGACTGGATTGGCTTACAT
Organism: Micronycteris hirsuta; assembly: GCA_004026765.1. Lineage (NCBI taxonomy): Eukaryota > Metazoa > Chordata > Mammalia > Chiroptera > Phyllostomidae > Micronycteris > Micronycteris hirsuta. The sequence continues at coordinate 53,521 of PVJI01006798.1, read as the reverse complement.
GCAGAAATGCTCACAGCAGGGGAAGGCAACTGAGCTCTAGGGAATTAGGGTGTGTTAAGGCTGTTGTCTCTGAAAAGTCATAGTCTCTCCTCCCTTTCCACCCTCCTACCCCCAGCCTGGGCTCCAGGACCCCGCAGTCTGATGCCGTGGTATTACTATTAACCTTGCCGCGTGCTGTTATGATTTATCCAATGTCTGGGCCAGCAGGTCAGGACATGTGGCCAAGGATTAGGATGGAAGCCAGACTTCCTGCTACTGCCTGCCAGCTCAGCTGCTTGTTTTTGTGTTTGGAAAGATCCCTGGAACCAAGATTCCTACAAAATGGGAACAGGGCATTTTTCCTGACCAGACAATGAAAAACCAAGAGCCACAGACATTCCTCAAGTCCTTCCCCTGACATAGAGTCAATCCCTTCAGAGCCAGAGTTCTTAACCTAGGGCTTCCACAAGGCCTAATGTTCTTTATAAAGTGTTATGTAGATATATCCGAAGTATATGCCTTTTTCTAAAGAAAGAGTCCAGCCCTGACTGGCATGGCTCAGTGGGTTGGGCTGCAAACCAAAGGTCACCAGTTCAATTCCCCATTAAGGTACATGCCTGGATTGCAGGCCAGGTCACCGATTTGGGGCATGCAAGAGGCAACCTAACAGTGTTTCTCTCGCACATCAATGTTTCTCTCCCTCCCTTTCTCCCTCCCTTCCCCTCTGTCTAAAAAATAAACAATTTTTTTAATATCCACAACTTTTGTCAGAACCTCAGAGAAATCTGTTACCTCCCACAATCCACTTCAGAAGAAGAAATTCAAGATGGGAAGCCCGCACAGGCTGTGAGGTTGACCAATAAGAGACCCGGGATGTGGCAGGGAATAAAGTCAAAAGAAACCATTCTGAAATTCAGCAGAATGTTCCTCAGTCCCTCACCAACCTCTTAAATAAGCAAACAAATGCACACACCACAGCTTCCCCACTGTAGATGAGTGAATGGCTTCACTGCTCCCTCCTTCCCAGCTCAGCACCTGGAGCACAGGAAGGATGACCTAACAGTCCTTCTCCCAAGGGTTCCGAGGGTTCCAAGGGCAAGGTCAGAGTCAGCCTGCCTTATCAGTGGAGAAAGTGAGGCCAGTTTGCTTGCTTCAGGTCACCAACACAGTCAGGAAGTACTCGCTGTCTCAGTTCTGGCAGTGGCGTGTCTTTCACTGTCCCTAGTTCTCCCACCTTCTTGTGTCCTGGCCGCATTATACTCACCTGGGGCTACTTCATCCTGAGAAGCAGGAAAGACCAGCCTCTCAGGATGGCAGTCCTTTCTTCTGTCTGCTTCTCCCTGCTCTTATACCCTTCCCTTTCTACTCACTGCCCAAATTCTTTTCTGCTCTTCCCGGAAAAGGGACATTCCTCTCTCATACCAGCACTCGCTTTTCTGCCTAATAAACAAGACAATAAATAATCAAATCTTATCACAGAGCTGGGCAAAAAAGCACCCATAATTCCAGGCCATCCCAGTGTTTAGTTAATAATTAAAGACACAAGCATACACCCTCCACGAGCACCCTACAAAATGGCTGAAGTGCCTGTATCTCACCCTCCACCAATCTTTCAGACCTGTTGGTCCTCCTCAGCCAGTCACACATCCTTTACTCCCCGCTGGACTTCTGCCCCCAGCCACTCAGCAGCCCTCATGCCCTTTCTCTTCCTCCTGTGACCCTTACCTCCAGCCCTGGAGCTCTGCTTCTGTCATACAAGTAGAACTCCAAACAGCAGGGACAACTGAGGCTGCCACAGTCACAAAGGAATGGGATCCCCTAATTAAAATTCATGGTTAGCCCTCAGAGTAACCATGGGCCACCATACCAAACCGGGAAAGCCTAAGGGACTCGTTCTGTTCAGAGTCAGTCTGCAGCCCTGTGCCAGGCAAGTGCACAGGTAAAAGCCAGCTCATTGTCCTTTGTTACAACAAATTCTAAAATGAAAACACATGGATTGTTTACATTTTGATCCCCACTGCTTTTCTACCCCTATATCCATCCACTTGTATTCCTCCTTTTACTCACCAGTGCCCCCCTACCCCATGCCCAACCTTATTTCTCAGTCCCCCCATCTCGCCATGATCTGCTCTCTGTATGGAGTGCAGGGGTGCTTAGTTTGAATGGAGAAGAAAGAAACAAAAAAGCAGAGGAACTGCCTGAAGAGAGCTGGCCCTCACTTTCTCCCACACCCTGCTTCCTCGAGGACCTCTTGGCCATGAAACAGGAAATGGATATGGGAAGCGACAGTGCTGACTGGGCTCTTTGTCCCCACCCCCAGCAGATACCGCTGACCAGAGCCAAGCCAAGTACACTGTTGAGGTGGAGCCCAACCTCCTGCTTCAGGGGCAGGGAAAGGAGGGGAACATGGAGTTAGCACATAGAGGCAGCTGCAAGTTAACTTCAAGGACAGAGATACCCTACCCTCCTACCTCCAGGTGCAATTAGGTCTCCACCCAACACTGGCCCAAGTCCACAGGAAATGGCCTGAAATCACTTTGGACCCTTGACCAAGGGGTAGCTTCATTCCTGTTTTGATACCTGCTTTGGAGAAAGGAGGAGCTACGAAGAAGTCACTCCTATAAGAATCTAAAGAGCCCGGCTGGTGTAGCTCAGTGGATTGAGCATGGGCTGGGAACCAAAGGGTTCGATTCCCAGTCGGGGCACATGCCTGGGTTGCGGGCCGGGTCCCCAGTGAGGGCCATGTGAGAGGCAACCATACATTGCTTTCTCCCTCTCTTTCTCTCTCCCTTCTCCTCTCTCTAAAAATAAATAAATAAAATCTTAAAAAAAAAAAAAAAAAAGAATCTAAAGAGATGCTCCTGAATGAATCATCCAACCCAGCCGCCCTAAGCTCCTGGAGTAGGAGGCTGGTTCTAGCACTAGGTTCCCAGCATCAACTCTGGAACTAAAAGCCAGGAGAGCACCACCTAGGTTGATCCGGAACAGAACGAAGCTTGTAGATCCACTCAGGATCAGATGCCCAAACTAAGACGTCCCTGAAAAAGAATGGTAAACCTGCAATTCCCCCAGCACCATTAGTTAAATACAATGTAGCACACTAAAGTTAGGGCACTACCGAATCCATTTTCTGTTTCAAATGCCCAGGGATGATAAAACCCCAATACTTTAGTAGACAAGTCATTCCATTTTTAAAGAAATCAATAGCTCTTCTTTCCAGTGAGCCAAAAATGTCTTCCTCTCAACTTCTACCCAGTAATTCTAGGCCTCTCCTCTGGAGCTACACAGAATCAAGGAAGCCCCTTCCACATAAGGCCCTTCTCATCATTATACCTGGACATCCTGTCCCCTTGAGTCCTCCCTCTTTCAGGCTAAAAACCCAGTTTCTTCAGCCTCTGGTGTGACAAGTGTGGCTTCCAGACGACTCACCCTCATAGTCCTCTCTGCACTCACAGCACTTCACGCTGCCCGTGTCTCCCTGGGCACCGCGGGCGTTTACAGACTGGGGGTGGCGGTTTGAACTCACTGCCAACGGCAACTCCTTTTTGCCCCACCTCAGACCGATGAGCTTTTCCCTCTCCCCATTTTTGGGACTATAAAAATAATTTTTTTTTAATCCCAAGTAATGGCATTTTACATTCCTTTGTGAATTTTTAGGCATCATTCCCATCTGCTAGAAATGGTTTTTTCCAACTTAATTTTGTCAGTTCAAATGCCTTCAAATTCAAGTACAAAACTGAAGGTATTTGAACTAACTTCACTGGCATTCACTGATAAACATGTTGCCCAGGAAAGGCAGAGCCCTGTAATCTACCACTGTAGGCCTTCCCCTATGCTGGAGTTATTCTAGAACATGAATCAAGAATCCACCAAACTATTCTTTAATCTAGTCCACCGTTTTCCACCTGGTCAACAAGAATATCATGAGAGCCCTGGCCGGGTACTCAGCTGCTCGGAGCGCTGTCCCGATGCACCAAGGTTGCGGATTTGATCTCTGGTCGGGCACATACGAGAGGCATCCAATGAATGCATAAATAAGTGGAACAGTAACTTGATGTTTCTTTCCCTTAAAAAATAAATTTTAAAAATTTCAGTTAAAAAGAAAAGAATACTATGAAAGTTTGCCAAGAACCTCTCTGAAATCTGCACACATGTCTCTGTCTTAACAATCTAATGATGCTATCAAAGAACTCAAATAAAATTAGTACCTATCTATACCAGAATGTTCATGACCATTGTAATCGTCAAAAGTTAGAAACAAACCAAATTCCCATCAACAGTAGAGTGGCTAAGTCGGTACAAAGGAACAATAGCCAGCAGTGAGAATGAGCCGACTACAACCACAGACAAAAGTATGAAGGGACTTCACAAACATATTTAGTGAACAAGCCAGACACAGAAGAGTACACACCCTTTATATCCATTTGCATAAAAGCAGGTCAAACTAATCTATGCTACTGGAAGTCAGAACAGTGATTCCCCTTCGTGTGTGCTTGGTGGGCGGGATGGGGTGGTGGTGGTGCAGAAGGGAGTGACTGGAGTCACACAGGAAGGGTTCCAGGGTTGCTCTTCGTGATGCAGATGCCGGTTACACGTGTGTGTTCAATTTGTGAAAATTCATCAAGCTGTACACTGATCATGCGCACTGTTCCTTGGTGTATATTACATTGAAATAAAAAATGAGAGTTGAACCAACAGTAAGGTTCGCTGAGCATGCCTGCTTTCTAGTGAATCCATACAGGTTCCTAGAGATTCTCCTTTCTTCTTATACTTTGCTAACCAAGTAAGCCTAGAATTTGGGCGGAAATCAACTTCTAATGATCATCGCAGAAGGCTCAGAATCCACCTCCCTCTCTTTCTTGGGAAGAAAGTTATCACAGGGTACCAGCTGCGGTGGGCAGGACAATGGCCCTGGGAGGCACAAGAACCAGTGTCAGAGCGGCCAGATGTAAGAAAGACTTGACGAGCTGCAGCTGGCCTTGAAGATGGAGGGGCCGTGAGCTAAGGAGTGTGGGCAGCCTCCAAAAAGGCAAGAAAATGGCTTCTCTCCTCGGCACAGCTGACACACTGATTCTGGCCCAGCGAGACCCATTTCAAACTTCTGACCTGTGCAGCAGTTAAAATGTAAATTTGTGTTGTTTTAAGCCAATAATTGGTGGTATTTTTTACAGCAGCAATAGGAAACTAATACATCACTCAACAGCTTCCTTTTACACCCTTCCTGTTCTCCAAGATCCTGGAGATGCTCGGTGGTGATTCTGTCATCTCAGATAATTATAAATTCTTTCCATTTGTCTGCAAGTGGATAGCTAAAAACATTTAACGCAATGACGCATTACTATCTCCTTAACTCTCTTGGTCTTGCCTTTTTGTTGGCCTGTTGGTTTTCTTTTAAACTTTAACTGATTTGAGAGAAAGAGACAGAGAGAAGAGAAACATTAATTTGCTGTTCCACTTAACTGATGCATTCATTGGTTGACCTTGTGTATGCCCTGACGGGGAACGAACCCACAACTTTGGTGTATCGGGGCAACGCTCTAACCAACTGAGCTACCCAGCCAAGACAGCCTGTTGGGTTTTTTTATTAAACCCTTTCTAGATTAGCAATCTTCTGCTAGGAAAAATTAGAAGAAAAATATAACTGGCCTTCTTCTTTCTCACTACCATCTCCTTTCATAGAACTAACTTCCATGACCTTGCTGTTCTTACTCTGAACATTCCTCTAACAGGGGTGTCCAACCTTTTGGCATCTCTGGGCCACACTGGAAGAAGAGTTGTCTTGAGCCACATATTCAATACACAAACACTAACAAAAACTGATCAGCTGGCTGGTGTGGCTCAGTGGATTGAGTGTGGGCTGCAAACCAAAGGGTCACTGGTTCGATTCCCAGTCAGGGCACATGCCTGGGTTGAGGGCCGGGTCCCCAGATGGGGGCGTGAAAGAGGCAACAGATTGATGTATCTTCTTGCACATTGATGTTTCTCTCCCTGTCTTTCCCCCTCCCTTCCCCTCTCTCTAAACACAAGTAAATCATTTTTTTTTAATTTAATAATTTCATTTTAAAAAAGCTCTTGGTGGCCCGGCTGGTGTGGCTCAGTGGCTCGAGCGCGGGCTGGGAACCCCCAGCGGTCCCAGTTCGATTCCCAGTACATGCCTCGGGCACATGCCTAGCTTGCAGGCCAGGTCCCCAGTGAGGGCCATGTGAGAGGCAACCACACATTGCTGTTTCTCTCCCTCTCTTTCTCCCTCCCTTCCCTTCTCTAAAAATAAAATCTTAAAAAAAGAAAAAAAAAAACCTCATTTAAAAATAAATAAATAAATAAAAATAAAGAAGCTCTTGGTCTTTTTATTTTTTAATCCCAGGCTAATTCTTTTCCTTGAACTCTTCTGCAACCTCTTTGCCTAAAATTTAGAGTGTATTTCAGTGGAACCTAGCATTTCTTTTTCTAGGAGCAAGCATAGTCACTTCCTCACAAGGATTCCACATTACCCCTGGTTATGTTAAATAATAATAAAAATAAGTAAGTCCTTATCCTTTTGAGATGCGTATTGAAGCTTTATAGGTTAAGTGGTTTAACATTGTAGATTTGCTTTAAATAATCTACTGGGGCAGCGCCTCGCTGGACCTCGTTAGACCTGGTGATCTGTCCCTTGCACCCTTCTTGGTTCCTGTTCCCCGTCACTCTCCAGTAGGAGGCAGAGAGGGGAAGCAGGTCTGTGGGTCCAAGTGTTGGTGCAGAGCACTCGCTGCGAGAATCCGAGAATTGGAAGGAGAATAGGCCCAGCAGCAATGGCGTCCAAAGAGAAACAAGCAGTAAAACAATCTCAACATGGAAAAAGAATAAAAGAACAAAAAGGAGCAAGATGTTAATAGAGGAGAGCCCTTGGCCCTCCCTTTGGAAGCTGGTGAATACTGTGTGCCTAGAGGCAACCGTAGGTGGCCCCCCGGTTGGCTGCCCATCTGCAATATAGGTGTGTCTGGGGCTGGGGGCCTGGAGAGCCACAGGCAAGGATGAAACAGGAGAATGTGGAAAGGACTGAGATGAGACAGCTGACGGAAATTTGGGGGGAACGCCGTTAAGTCACGGTCTGCGGGCAGTGGACACGGACCCCCTCACCACAGCTGCCATGACGAGTTTTCCCTTATGCCTTGAATCCTGCAGTTAATAGGGAGATACGCCTGCTCCCTACACTTACGTGTTCCTGATGGACCTTCGCTGTACACCTTTGCTGTTACTTTTTTCCTGTGGGTCTCTTATTGCCAGTGTCTATTTGAATGTTGTGTTTTGACCCAATTTGTAAGTTTCTGTCAGCAGGGGAGTTTTACCTATTGCATGGAAAGATGTTCATTACATATTGTGAAGTTACTCAAGTGGTTTTCAAAAGCAAAAATCGTCATCATCATCATCATCTCGTGGAGTGAGGGCAGGCAGTTGCAGTGCAGATAAAACAATGCTGATTGTCATTCATGAGCCCTGGAAGTTCATCATATTCACTCTCAGATATGTTTGAAATTTTCCATAATAAACCATTCTTTTAAAAATGTAGAGGTACTGCTTTTAATGGAGTGCAACTGACTTTAGTAAAAGGTGCTCAGGGACTGGAGGCTTCCATCACTACCATATTTTTCCCTTTGTGTAAACTTTATCATCCTTATTAGGGAAGCAGAGTGTTCCCCCTCTGACCTGACAGTGTGCGGTCTATGCCCCAGTGACAGCATTCCTGTCTCTTTTGGCTCTTATCCTCTTGTTCTCTTCCCCATGCTTCTCGCCTTCGGATGAGAACTTATTTCTATGCACTGGTACTAGGAGAGACCTTCAGGAAAATTCCCTAAGTGGGCCCTGAGAACCTCTGAAAACACCATGTAATAATTCTCCTCCCCAAGGTAAGCAGAGAGGGCTAACAGAGGCTGAGTCCTGTGCCCTTTCTGAGAGACGCACATACCTGCAACTTCCGTTTAGCTCTAAGAAGAAACTGGCCTGCAGACAGAGCTGGAAGCTGCACTGGGTGGTGCTGTTCGCTACACCCACTGGGGAGTAAAACCCTTCGACGGGTCTGTATCTCAGTGTTCTGAAATTTCCCTCTCGCCACAGTCAAAAGAGTCAAAATGTGACCTTGCCCAGGGGAGCGGGCATCCCTTATTACAGAAGGTCCTCATACAAACCCATCTCTTTCTGATATACTACATCAATCTCAGCTCTTTTGGCAAATCCATCATTTTTTAACAAAATATATGCTTTATATCATATTCTAATCCAATATGAAACTGTTTCCTCCTTGCAGTAAAAGTAAAAAATCAAATAAATAAGTTTAGTCTCCAGTGTTTATAGATGGGAGTCCAAAAACATCATTCCCAATCTTCTATCCTATTTTCTCCAAGTATACTACTGAGCAACCTTTCCATCTTCATTCTTCCTACATAATACTGCAAAGACTCCAAAATACCCAGATTTATGCTATGATCAGGGCCTTTTCTCCTTTCCTTTAAAATTTCAATTTGAAGCCTTATTAAACACATCTCTTCCAGCCCTAGGAAATCTGCTAGTCCCTTGCCAGAGTCTGTCTTTCCGGTGCCCTGGCACCTACGCCAGGCACTCTCTCTGTTCTCCTTTCCTTCGCACACACAGCTTCCAAATGACAGTGAGGCGGAAATCCCACCTGCCGCTCACTTCACTGTCTTGAATTTCGAAGTCGCCAGTAATACATCTCAGGTGTCTTCTTTTTTTTTTTTTATTTATTTTCAGAGAGAGGAGAAGGGAGGGAGAAAGAGCAATGTATGGTTGCCTCTCACATGGCCCTCATGGGGACCTGGCCCGCAACCCAGGCATGTGCCCTGACTGAGAATCGAACCGGGACCGCTTGGTTCCCAGCCCGCGCTCAATCCACTGAGCTATACCAGCCAGGGCTAGTGTCTTCTGACTAGCGACGCTACCCACCCCACAGCAGGCGGCAGAAGGGTAGTGATCTGTGGTGCTTAGATGGTGTGAACAAGCTTTTCGTCATACATTGCTCAAGGAAAACCACACGTCTCTGCATTAGGCTGAGCTTGGTATACTCAGAGTCACATCGCTCGGGGACAGCCAAGCTCCGTAACTGGTATGCTCAGGCCTGCTAATACCCATCTAGGTCCAGAATCCTCTACCACTGTGGTTTCCTCTGAAGGATCAGCTGTATACTCTGAAAAAGCCTCAGATCTGTTGCCCAAAGCCACACAGTTCACGTTTTTCTCCCTTTTCTCTACTGCCTGTTTTGTTTGGGATGCCTAACTCTATACACCTTAAAATATACTTTCTCCTCCTGGCTTCCTTCAGGTGTTACTTCTTCCATCCTTCCAAGGCGCTGTTATAACTCTCAGAGAGCAGATGGTGCTCAGACTGTTTTACCTCTTCAGGCTAGAGAAGCATTTCGCTTACTCAGGCATCATGGGCGAAAGCATGTGGCAAGAAGACACACCAAGCAAATCCCTAGGGGTCACTGAGTCAGATCCTTGTACTCTGCCTCCTGCAACTCCGTCAGCACTTTAGTCAGCATGGCTCTGCACCACCAGGGAGCAAGCAGGCAGTCTGCACCAGGACGGTCTCATAGTCAACCACTCCACCTGCTCCCTTCCTTCTCAAAGATGGCTGGTCCTTGTTCACTGGACCCTTTCTGGTTTGCTCAGCGGGGTCTAGTTCAGGCCCTCAGAAACAGGACCCCAAGCCTGAGTGAGCATCAGAACCACCGACAGCTTTGGGGTTCTACCTCAGAAGTCCCGATGCAGGCGGTCTGTGGCAGGGTTCCCAGGGAAGTCTGGTCACCTGCTGGCTTTGGGTGTGCTGCCTTTGGTAATCACAGAACCACCCTAAACCCTCCACTTACCTCAGCGCTTCTCTATCCTGGCTGCACATTGGCCTCACTTGACAAAGTCCAGTGCTCAGCCCCGACCCAGGCAATGAAGTCGGAAACTGGGGTGGAACCCAGGCATCGGCAGGTTTTCAAAGCTCCCCGGGTGATCCTAAAGCACAGTGACAACTGAGAAGCTGTCTTTCAAGGTCCCCACAGCAGCAAGTTCCTGCTTCTTCAACGCACATTCTCCAAGCCAGTTCCCACTCTTCTACCCAGTGGTACAGGGTTATTTGGTTGGGGGAACAAGGAAGAAGAAGAGGCCATGACTAGTATTTTTTAATCCTCACCAGAGGATATGTTATTTGTTGATTTGAGGGGGGCGGGGTAGAGAAACGCCCATCGGTCTACTCCCACATGTGCCCAACCACACCCCAACCAGGGACTGAACCCACAACCCAGGCACGTGCCCCAACCAGGAATCAAACCAGCAACCTGTGGATATACAGGACAATGCTCCAACCAACTGAGCTACCCGACCAGGGCACCATGAGTATTTTTTAAACCTCCTAGGCAATTTCAGTGTACATCCAGGGATGGGACTCACTGTCCCTGGCTCCTTCCCCCACTTCCTCTAGGCTCTTCGGAAGCAGAGAGAAAGAGAACAGATAAATGAAGAGACCAAGGGTGAACCCCTGAAGAGCCTTGAGGATCAAAGCAGCATGGGATTCTGCCCCCCCACTGCTGATGAAGTTTGTTCCAAAGTTCACATGGACCCCATGGCTCAGCCTGTGGCTGCTGTGCCTGTGGGCACGAAATGAAAGTTTCCCTGCCCAGAAGTTAAAGCGGCCCTTGGGAAAACCCCTCCGGGAGAGATAACCAGCTTCCCGGCATAAAGTTCAAAGAGCAAAAATCAGTGGGGGGCCCAGTATCTGGCTGTTCCACCTCATTAGCCACAAGTTCATGAAGTCAGTCATTCTAATACCAGGAAAAACTGCATGTGGCCAGAGTTTTTGGACCAATACACAGAGATCTGAAGTCCCTCACAGTCCACAAGCAGCTTTAGCAGACTCATTACGAACTGTCTGCCCTCCCCGCTGCCCGACTCCTCCAGCAGCCCTCAGCAGCCCCGCACCACCCTGAGGGCCAAAAGCACACCGTGCCCTTCCCAGCCAAGCTCAGTCTGGAACCGCATCTCCCGTTCACTCATCCAGTCGGCGTTTACTGAAGCACCTACCACATGCGAGTCACTGAAGCCAAGTGTCGGGGACACAAAGACTGCAGCAGTCTGTCTGCGCACAGGGGTCCCTGAGTATGTGCTGCTGGCTGACTAGTACAGTAAGCAGACTGAAGACACAGGAGGCAAAATGTCCTGTTAACAAAAGGCAAAAACCTAGATGAAAACAACTAGGTCACGTGGCGGGCAAGTGTACGCAGGAAGAGTTGTCCAACACGGCTAACAATGGGCTGAAGCGTGTCAGCTCCAAAGAAAGGGCCGTTGAGTGAAGCTGGACTTCTGGACACCCAGACCTGACTCTGCCAAGAGAAAAGTTCCACCTCTCCTGCTGAGAAAGAAGAAAAAGAGCCTCAGCCCTCAGAGCTACTATAAAATTAAAAGTAGGTATAACCCTGGCTGGGTAGTACAGTGGGTTAAAGCATCAAAGTGTCATCCTGATACACCAGGGTTGTGGGTTCAATCTTTGGTCAAGGCACATACAAGGAGCAACCCATGAATGCATCAAAGTGGAACAACAAATTCATCTCCCACTCTCTCTCTCTCCACCCCCCTTCCTTTCTCTCTCTCAAATCATTTTTTTAAGTAGGTATGTTATCCTTATCTTACAACTGAGAAAACCTAAGTCACTCAGGTCAGCTACAAAGCTGATATACATTCCGCCACTCCATGCGCCTTCCTAGTTGAATTCACGGATATGAAATTGGGAGTGGGATTATCTCCCCTGGGGTATGGAGCTTCTGGCTGCAGAGAACTGGAGCAACCTCGAAGAACTCTGAAACACCAGAATAATCAGCCTCAGGGCCATCTGCACACCTCTCTGGTTCGGAAAAGTGACCATTTATAGTACCCTGGACAGGAGAGCAAGTTTTTTCTGAGCTCAGAATTAATCAATTATCCATCCGTCCAATCATCATCTACACATCAAGCATATATTGAGCACCCACTGTGTTCCACGCCCTGCACAGGCTCTGTGATTAAGACCCAGGCCCAGCCTTCACAGAAAAGTGAACATGGACAATGACAAGAACGGAAGTGTAGCCCGGCTGATGTAGCTCAGTGGATTGAGCGCGGGCTGGGAACCAGAGGGTCCCGGTTCGATTCCCAGTCAGGGCACATGCCTGGGTTGCGGGCCAGGTCCCCAGTGAGAGCCATGTGACAGGCGACCATACATTGCTCTTTCTCCCTCCCTTCTCCTCTCTCTGAAAATAAATAAATAAAATCTTTTAAAAAAATTACGAAAAATTAAAAAAAAAAAAAAAAAAAGAACGGAAGTGTGAAAGTCACTGCAAGGTAACCCATCCAGTCTGGGGCAGTGAAGGGGATGCAGATGGGTACCAGGACCGCTGTTATCTGACCTGAGTATGCGGAGGCTGGTGCTGGGGTTGGGGGAGGGGAAGAAGCACTCCTGGCAGAAGGCAACATGTGATTACCCTGACAATGAAATCAGCAGTGAGGGAAGTCACCCATGTGTACAAAAAAATTTACCTCAACCAGCAATTTTCAACCAGTTTGCAGCAAGAATTGTTAAAACATGCAGCATCTGACTATTTAGTCAGGAGCACTGACCTCTTTCCCCTCACACCATCAAATAAAAAATGACAGCAGCCAGCATAGCAACAGCCACCGGATGGTTATGAATCAAAATCATATCAATTTTTTGTCAGATTGGCAAAAAATGTTTCTTCTGGTGTGCCGCAGAATTTTAGTAATTAGTTTACATGTGCCGTGAGATGAAAAAGGTTGGAAATCGCTGTCCTAAGCAATAACTGGTAAATGATTTCAAGATCTACCAGCAATGCCAGCCTATCTAGGGCTGTAAGTCACAGCAGTTCTAAAGGAAAATTATACCTAAGGAGGGACAGTGAGCCACTCTGACAGAAGCAGAAACCTTTATTTGCTCTCTTGAAATTGTCACCGTTTGAATAGAAAAGGGTGAAAGTGTGGCAGAAATATAGACCACACCTCTATGAGACAGAGACCGCATTCTAGAGATGCAGAAACTGAGGCTAAGCAATTCGCTCTGCCTGGTTCCATGCTCTCAACCCCCGTGAGCGCTGCCTCCCAAAGGGGTGAGGGCGCCCTCTGCACTGCTCAGGGGACAGACGTGCTGGCTCAGGACACCTCGCGTTCCGGCCACAGAGACCTCATTGTACGACAAGGATATTTCATCCAGCGTTTCCAGAAATAGACCCCCAAATCTAGCTACAGCAGGCTTACGTCTTTCCCAGAAACTCCTCCCCGACCTCGGCCCCTCCCTCTAACGCCGCCCGTCCCGCCTTCGCTGTCAGTCTCCCGGACGGTAAATCTAACTGCGCTCCGCCCTCCGTGTCTGGCGTCCACGCCGCCGCTCCATCGGAAAGACGGACAGCCCCCTTTACCTCCTCTGTGCCAACTCCAAATGCCGCTGGCCCTGTCGCCCCTCCTCTGGACTTAACCATCCCGGCATTAGAACGACTTGCATGGCTGTCTCTCCCGTCAACCGCGAGCTACAGAGGGTTCCCTGAGTAAGAGGCATCCTTGTACCTCCGGGGCCGACCCCAGAACTAGGCACGGAGCGGACATTCGCATTTCACGGTGTGAATAAACTCTGAAGTCCGACTCCACCCACAAGGTCCTGAAATTTCCTCTCCGAAATCACCAGTGACCTCCATGCTGATAAATCCAGCAACTCCACTCCTTGTCTAGCTTGACCTTTTATCAGACTGGACACTGTTGACCACTGACTCCTTCTCAAATCGCCCTCTTCAACGCACCGTCTCCCATTTCCCACCTCTCTCTCTAGATGCTGCTTCCCCACCTTCTCGCAGAATATTTATCCCTTAATGTTGGTGCCCTCAGAACACTGTCCTAAGCCCTTCTCTCCTCTCTGTCTACATCCGGTCCCAAGATCATCTCCTCTACTACTGTGATTTCAATTATTATCTATATACTGAAGAGTCCCAAAAGCACATCACCAGCCCAAGTGTCAGGATTCCAGCTACACATGAATATCCAACCACCTACTTACTGGACATCACCAGGTACAAACTCAATCTATCCAAAACTGATCCCACCAATTTCTCTCAAACCTACTGCTCCTCCAGTGTTTCCCTTTTCAGTAACTGGCATAACCATCCACCCAGTTGCCCACCCCAGAAACCGGGGCACCTTATCATCATCAACAACCTCTACCCTTACCCAATCAGGTTCCAAGTCTTAACCCGTTTCCTCATCCCCGAGATATGACTAGTCCGAGCCACCATCATCACTTACTGGGATCATGGCAACTGCTTCACGACTGTCTCCTGCTTTCAGTCCTGCAAACCAGAGTAATCTTTTTAAAAATCCACAAATTCTAGAATCTAAGTCACAAAGGTCACTCTCCTGCTTCAAATGCCTGAAGAGTTTCCTCATTGCCTTAGGACAGTGATTTTCAATCTTTTTTTATCCCACGGCACACATAAACTAAGTACTAAAACTATGTGGCACACCAAAAAATGTATTTTTTGCCGATCTGACAAAAAATAAGTATAATTTTGATTCATTCACACCACATGGCTACTGTTGTGTTGGCTGCTGTCATTTTGTCGTTGTTGTTGTTATTTAACAATCTATGGTAAAAGAGGTCAGTGCTCCTGACTAAATAGTCAAGTATTACATGTTTTAAAAATCCTTGTAGCACACTAGCGTGCCATGGTGCACCAGTTGAAAATCACAAGCCCACCAAGCTCCTTAATGTAGTTCTTGTGATAGATCATATTTTCCCAAGATGTCTCGACAATATCTCCCATACCACATGCTTTTCATACAGTGAGACTTGGATACTCCAACAAAAGGTAAGGTCTGCCCTGGCTGGTGTAGCTCAGTGGATCGAGCGCAGCTGGGAACCAAAGGGTGCCGGTTCAATTCCCAGTCAGGGCACATGCCTGGGTTGCAGGCCAGGTCCCCAGTGGGGGGCATGTGAGAGGCAACCACACATTGATGTTTCTCTCCCTCTCTTTCTCCCTCCCTTCCCCTTTCTCTAAAAATAAATAAAATCTTTAAAAAAAAAAAAAAGGTAAGGTCTGTGCTGCTTGAAACTGGACAGTCTTCTGTGACTGTTTCAACCTCTGGAGCACAGCACGAGTGACACCATGTGACTTCAGAGGCTAGGTCATAAAAGGCATTGCAGCTTCCACGTGGCTTGCTGAGATACGCATTCTTGAGGCCTTCAGCCACCAAATAAACAGTCTGACTGCTCTGAAGCTACCATTCTGTGAAGAAGCTCAGTGCAGTCCCAGTGGTGAGACCACATGGAGTGGCCCAACACAGCCTGAAGAGAAAAAGATGCCCAGCGAGTCCCCACCTCAGCACCCCAGTTCCAGCTCCTGCCACCACACCATGTGACGACAACCACGTGAGACCCTGAGCCAGCACTGCCCCACTTAGGCCATCCCAAATTCCTGAGCCACAGAAACCATGAAAGATAAGAATAAAATGACTACTGTTCTAAGCCACTAAGTTTTCCATGATTTGTCTCACAGCAATAATAGAAGAGTTTATAAAGCCCTGAAAAACCTCTCCCATGACCTCCATCTACCTCTGCAATCCAGCTCTCAACATTCCCTATCTTAGCCCTGGCTGGTGTGGCTCGGATTGACTGCCAGCCAGCCCGCGAACTGAAAGGTCGCTGGTTCGATTCCCAGTCAGGGCACATGCCTGGGTTGTGGGCCAAATCCCCAGTTGGGGGCATGTGAGAGGCAACTTATCAATGTATCTCTTGTACATCAATGTTTCTCTCCCTCCCTTCTCCTCTCTAAAAATCAATAATAGCAACAACAACAACAAAAAGTCTCCTATCTTAAAGTTGACACTGTAGCTCACCCTGAACCCCTTACGGTGTCTTGAAGATGTCCTTTCTTGTCCACAAGTTTTCATACATTCTTTCCTTGCTGCCTGAGATGCTCCTCTTCCCTCTCCATTCTTGGTTAATTTTCCTTCATCATTCAGGTGTCATGTTAAACTTTATTATGGAGAGTTTATAAACTCCTAGGCTAGTTCAGGTCTCCTGCTATGGCTCCTTGCCCAAGAATCACAACATTCATCATAATCCATTGTAATCTTGTGTTGGGTTGCCTATCCCAGCCCCCCCACCAGCCTTCACACGTGTGCACACACTGATGGCCCCATAAAAACAGTAATCAGTGCTAGTAAAATGGCAAGTGCTTCAGGAATATTTGCTGCTCAGTTTCCAGCCCTATCTCTTTTCTTAACTCCAGATGGGCACTTCTGCCTACTACTCTATAAATAAATCTCAAATTCAACATGATTACATCTGCCCCCTCCTTGTAAATTGTGCCAGCACCTACCAGCTGCCCAAACCAGAAACCTCACCTCTTCGTTCAAAGAATATGTATTGAGCTCCTCCCTTCTCTTGTTGGGGATACAAAGGGTCATAAGGCAGGCTCAGCCCCATGGCACAGAACTTACAGGCTGGCAGGCATCACCTGCCTCTTTCTGACACCGGATATCCCAGTAAGTGTCCTTGCTGTACTGCTTAGACCTTCCAAATCGCTCTCCCATCTGTCCTTTCCTGGAGACATCATCTCCTAAATAAGCTGCACCCCTACTGCCATCGCCCCAGTTCAGGCTCTTGTCATTTCCTGCCTAGACTGCAACAGACTTTCTAATCAGTGTCTTGCCTCCAGCCTTGGTTCTCATGTCCTACCCCAGCTACACTGCCCCCTGCTTAGAACCCTTCAGTGGCTCCTCACACGCCTTAAAATAAAATCTAAACCCCTAGGAAGGTCTGCCTCATGCTCTATCCCCTTGCCTCCCTGTGTTCCCTCACATCCCACAATGTCCCCCGCATACCCTATACCCCATACTTCTTCTCACCTGCGTGCCTTTACATTGCCTTTCCCCGTATCTAGAATGTCCTTGCCCCTTCTTCATTCAACAGATATTTATTGAATACCTAGCAGACAACAGGTACTGTTCTAAGTGCCAGAGATTCAGCAGTGAGCAAAACACCTACTCTCATGAGTATTAAAAAAAAAAAAAACAAAAACAGGATAGGAGACTGAGAGCCACTTTTTTATTTAAAATTTCACTTTAAATAGGATAGGTCTCTGGTAAGGTAACGTGTGCAAAGATATGAATGGAGTGAGGTAAAAAGCTCAGAGGATATCTAGGGAAAGAGCCTTTCCGGCAAAACGGACGGACAATCAGTAATCCCTCCCTGGTTGCAGGAACAAGCCAGGCAAGTTGAAGGAAAAGCAGACAAACAGCGGAGCTGGAGAAGAGAGGGTGAGGGCAAGATGTCTAAAGTGAGTCAAAGAAGTCAGATAAAGTGGGCCTTGAAGGTCATGCTAAGTGGGTGTTTCACCCACCCCGATTCCTTTTCCTCCTCCAGTGTCAAGTGCAGAAATCGTGTCCTGAATAGGCCACATACCACCCCACTCCTAGCACTTACCATATACAACATGCTTAACTGACTGTTTCTGAGGGTCTTACCACACCATGAGCTCTCTACAAGCTCCCACAAGCACCTCTCAGCTCCGTGTCTTAGAGACCCCACCACCATCAGCACATTATTTTCAAAGAGTCAAAACCTTCTTCCTTCGTTCTCATTCCATTTCCTGCAAGCAATTCCCTGACTGGTTTCCCAGCGGCCACAGTACAAGGAGGCGGTGCCATGGAAGTGAATACATGCCTTCTGGTATTTAGAAATTACATATGTATGCCCACCATTGCACATTAATAAACATTGCCATTTATACACATCAGCCTCCCTTTCTGGCGAGACTCAGTTGGTGAGAAAACGATCCACTCCGGGTCATGATGACCTGAGGAAGGCCCGGCCATGGAAGAGCCGCAGGAGCAGCCCAGCAAAGCCCCAGGCGCCCCCTCTACCCCATCATCACCTCCCCTCTTCCAGATGGCGGCCCTATCACCTCCCATCTGTCCAAGCTTCAATCCTTAGTATCACCTCAGAGAGCTCCCACATACCCCCACACCCAGAAGTCCCAGAAATCCCTTCTTATAACGATTTCTGCACCTACCCCCTCATCTCAGTTCCAAAGGCCACCCAGAGGGCAGGCATTCACCATACTTCGTGTGGACTCAGGTTTCAGCTCCCTAAACCCGTCTCTCTACCTTCTGTCTCTTTCCAAAAACACTCTCCACATGTCCAAAGGAGTTCTTCCAAGCAAATCTGATTTTACTTCCCCACTTAAAATCAATAGCTCCCCGCTATTTTCAAAATACAGTCTAGCCTGTTTAGGCACCATATAAAGCCCTCCTTGAGCCAACCCTGGGCTGTATTCCGGTCTCTACGTTCTTCCCTATCTCTTCCTCTACACTCCAGCTCTATCAACTACCTGCAATTCTCTGAACAGTCTTTACCTTTTTGCATCTCCACACCTTATTACGTGCAGTTTCCCCTATGAGAAATGTCCTATAAGGCAGCTGTGTGTCTTTTCAAAATTCACCTGAGACACTGTGTTGTCTGGGACATCTTCCTGAGCTCTCCTCCCCACAAGAAGAAAGTTGTCCCACTTGCTCCTAGGGTGCCTTCATCACCACACCTATTATCTTGCATAACAATTATTTGTCACTGTGTATGTCTCCCTCCTCGGATACTTCTTGGCTTTCTCCAGAATGGTTATGGTTAAACAGAGATATTACTGCAGGGCGTATATGGGCACAGTGTCCTCAGAGGTCTCAGCGTCGGACTTGTCCTGGGTGCTCATTAACTAATAGCTGAAGGAAGAAACTCCTGAATGAGTTATACATCCCTAAATTCTTAACAATCTTCGTTGTCCTTCAGAATCTTCTCCCAGATCTCCATGTGCCTCTGAAGTTATTAGAGATAGAAAAAAGTCCTATAAGCCGTGAAGAGATATAGTAATTTTAAATATAATAATTATTAAAATGGTACATTTGAGTCATGATTTATGGTTTTCACTGAATCTGATTTCATTCTTGCAGTAACCTGGAAGTAAATAGTCACTGCACCTTGCCGAAGGTCATGTAGTTATTGAGCCCAGCCTCAAACATAAGTCTGCGACACTTTTCACTCTACCAGAGTTGTCTCAAATATATGCCATGAATCCATGCAGCACAAAACTCTGTGTTCTATTCACTGGGGAGCTCTGCAAATTAATCATAATTGTGGCTATTTTGCATGTATTCATATAAGGGTACACGTGCATTTATGTGTACATGGGTGTTCAAGAGTTTGAGTCCATCTCTATTCCCAAATTAGAAGCAGCAAATTTCAAAAGGGTGACTGATGGAGACGGGCACCGTGCCAGAATCAAGGAGTGACAGCTGTCAGAGATGACACAGACCAAATCCAGAAAACAGTAAACCTGACGAACTGAAGTCAGGCCAGCAGTCTGAGGCCACTGGGGCGCCAACACCCATCCCGCCCCACTGGCCTGGGAAGGCCCCGTAACCATACAAGAATTGAAATGTGCAGTGGTTACCCCAGGTCACCAAAAGAAATGTCAAGTTATTACGGCAAGCAGACATAGCATTGGTTTTAAAGAGATTTCAACAAAGATAGTTGAAATGAAAGAATTCTGGCATTTAAAGGGAGGCAGCCATCTTAGAAATTTTGCTTAGATGGAATAAACCTTGCCCTACACAAAACATGTGACTATACATACCTACACTTGAGGAGACCCCAGTTAGTTTCACCAGTAAGTCAACCTACCAGATCATCTAGAACAGTGTTAAGAATCTAGCCAAGCCCTGCCCAGCGTGGTTCAGTTGTTTGAGTGTTGTCCCGCAAACCGAAAGGTCATGGGTTCAATTCCCGCTCAGGGCACATGCCTAGGTTTGGGGTTCAGTCTCCTGGGGCACATACAGAAAGGCAACCAGCTGGTGTTCCTCTCTAACATGATGCTTCTCTCTCACATCAGTGTTTCTCTCCCTCTCTTTCTCCCATCCCCTCCCTCTAAAAAATTAAATTAAAATACATAGATGTGTAAATAGAAAAGAATGTCACTGATAAATTCTGGGGAAAAAGCAAACTGTAGCATTATATATGGACTATGATCCCATTTTTCTAAACCATAGAACAACACTACATCTCTTGAAGGAGCAAGAAGAAAATGAGGGAGGGCTAATGAGGCTTACCATGGGAGGCTGGGTAGAAGGTAAACTGGTGGGGTTTTTTTTTTACACTTTGGTACTGTTCAAATTTTCACACAAAGCATACATTAATTTTTAATACAATGAAAGCATTTGTAGGGGCATGCACTTCCTTCCATCTACTTCTTACCGGCCACCTAGACTCACACCCAGGCCCCTGCCCTGGCGTTCCAGTCAGCACCTCCTGCCCAGCCCCACTTACAGATGCAGGCAGCGGCCAGCAGGCGGCCGGCAGCGTAGGGGGCGAAACAGCTCGGGAAGATGGGCTGCACCATGTAGTTGGCAAAGGTGATGGCGATGATGGCCTGGCTGGTAGGCTCAATGATGAGGAGAGAGGTCCAGAGTCGGATGAAGGCAAGCAGTCCCCCAAAGGCCTCGAGGATGTAGGCGTAGCTGGCCCCAGACTTCTTAATGGTGGTGCCCAGTTCCGCATAACAAAGGGCCCCGAAGACGGAGAAGAGGCCCCCAACAGCCCAGATGACCAGGGAGAGGCCAAAGGAGGCACTGTACATGAGAACACCCTTGGGGGACACAAAGATGCCAGAGCCAATCATGTTCCCCACAATCAGGGACACGCCATTCAGCAGCGAGATCTCCTTCTTCAGCTTCACCTGCTCGGACCCTGAGCAGGCCTCCTCTGCCAAAGGGGAGGCCTCCCCCATGTGCTGGGAGGCCACTTCGTACTTAACGCCATCAACCATGGTGGAGGGGGAAAGAGACTTCACCAGCGTCCTGGCATTGCCCGCTAAGGAAGAACGATGAAGATAATATATATCAGGTGGTTGGCAGTACCACAGCATGCTCCCCCATAGGGACCAGCATGGGCAACCCGCCCTGCCCACCACGGCGGAGGCCTCTCTCGCCTCCCACCTCCCATTACCCTCTTCTCCTGCTGGCTCTGGCTCATCAAAACAACCCCAACTTGAATTTTTAAGGAAAGGCACTCATTCCCCAGAGAGGAAACACCTGTCTCTCACCGTGCTGAGGTGAGCGCTGCCTACGTGACTTACAAAGTCGAAAACTAAGATCTGGCTCTGCCTGGGCCTGCTGTGATAAGAGGCGGGAATTAGAGCAATCACCTGGCAGTTCCCAGGTGTCACCAAAAACTTCGAGCCAGCATGTTTCAGCCTTACCTCAAAAAGGTCTGGCCCTGGCCAGGGTGGCTCAGTTGGTTGGAGCGCTGTCCCATAACCCAAAAGGTCAGAGGTGCAATTCCCAGTTAGGGTACGTGCCTAGGTTGTGGGTTCAATCCCCAGTTGGGGCGCGTACGAGAAGCAGCCAATTGATCTTTCTCACATCGACGTTGCTCTCCCTCTCTCTCCACCTCTCTAGCCCTCTCTCTACAATCAATAAGCATGTCCTCAGGTAAGGACAAAAAATAAGTAAGAAGTCTGTCTTCCCTCCAGTTCAGCTCACCTGTCACCTGTGTTGAGATGCCACATGAGGAACCAACCTTGCAAGCCAATAATCTGTGGGCACTCCTCACCACACTGGTCTTTTCGCCCACGGATTCTAGTCGTGGCAAACCTAAAGGCTTCGGCGATTTCTTGCTGGAAACGCACAACCATCACCCTGCTAAGGTGAAGTGCTCAACCCTAGCAAAGCCCCAGCAGCCTCGCCCCACCCTGAAAGAAGACAGGCTATTTTCCTCTTTTCCTTGCTTTTCTTTTCCGAGATACCTTTCCCAGTCCCTAGTATTCCAGATCCCCTGTCATCAAATCCCTCACATCGGCATAGTTGCAGCATCCGAACAGTGTGAATGAGAGAAGGGTGATCCCAATGTACAGCCCAAGCTAGAGATGATTGGAGTCAGCTGATGACCACTCCCCACCCAGGAGCTGCTGCTGGAGACACAGCACGGAAAGCCAAAGCCAGGAAACAGCTGAAGTGGGGCGGCTAATGTTGGCCCCCGCAGAGCAGGAGACAGCTGAGAGAAAAACGTGCAAGGCTGGCCGAGCAAGTGGAGAGGTACTAGCGCTAGAGGCACTGGGGAGATGAAGTGGACACTGCACAGCGGCAAAGAGGGGTGGGGTCATGCGAGGGGGTGGGCTGAAGGAGAGAGTGGGAAGCGCTCACTACCTGGCTAAAGGTGTGAGCAGGTTCCTGCAGCGGCAGCAACGCCCGTGGAAGTCAGGAGCTGTGCTCTGACCACTCCTTCTTCTCAGCCAGCAGTGAAAGGAATGGCCAGGCAAGGGCATATGGATTTAAGTCACATCAAGAAGTCAAGGAGGGCGGAAGGGCTGAGGGCGGGGGAGAGGACTAGTAATCAGCTATGTCTGGGTCCAAGGTTCACTGGCCCCTCACCTCTGCAAAAAGGGCAACTAGGAGCTCTGGGCTCAGCACTTTCTATGATAAGAAGGCACTCCCTCCGGAACCTCCTTTGACAGGAGCCAGAAGAAAGGACTGTCAGCTGGGTGCAGCTCTGAAGCCCTGGGGAAACCGTCTCCTGGCCAATTGGCCTGACGAGCACAGGGCTGGCTGAGAAACACCGCACGGCCCTAACCCGAGTCCTCCAGGCCCACCCCAGCCACTCCTCTCGTTCCAAACCAGAAAGGTTGCACAATGTGACACAAAGGCTTGTCACAAACCGAGATTAGAGGAAGTGTGAGTGCAGTCCCCGTACCCCGTGACTGGGTCGCCACCCTAAGAGTAGAACACTTCACACTTCCCCGCACAGAGTGAGAGGTGGCTGCCCCTAAACTTGGGCCACTACCCCAAGGCTGAGCCTCAAGCTACTTCCAAGGAAACAAGGTCAAGAAATTATACTCAAACCTCTGGCTGCGTTCACCCGACCCTCCCTCCTGTGCCCTTTCATCCTTAAGAAAAAATACCAGGATCTCTGGGTAAGCATAACTCTTAGAAACATCTTCCCCAAATACAAGTTTACTCCAATCTCCTAAAGATATAAAGGGAAACAGGATTTCACTGAGCTACTTTGAACATACAGGCACAGAACAGAAAGAACAAGTTGAGTATTTTTTGGAAATCATAGATTATTCTACCTTTATAGTCTACTTAAATTGGGTAGTTTGGGTCTCTTTTACCAAAAGAAATATGCTCTCTCCATTCTGAAATCCAACTATCTGTCCTTTTTCACAACTTTTTAAAAACAGCCCTCTTTGGTTATTCCACACCCAGAGAATGACAATCTAAAACTCCCAGGGGGATTTGTCTTTAACCTGCTCCCTCTCGTCCGAGCCCCTTAAACTTTTCTTTTTAATCCAAGAGAGGGATCCAGATGTTAGCCTTCCCAGACATCATGCTTCTCCCAAGTCACCCTCACAAATGTCTGAAATCTATGGATGAAAAAAAGGGGTTCTGTGGAGAGTAACTTTGAAGGGTAATCTGATCATAAATTCCTAAGTGGGTAGGTCATGGTGGGTAGTCCTGCCCCGGGCACGTAACTTCTTTACTAAAAGGCTTATCTTTGACATAAGCGAGGCCTGTTCACTGTTCCTGTACATCCAGGTTAACGCACCTTTGAAATGCCCCATCCTTCTAGTATATGACTGAGAGAGGATAGTAAGAAGCTAGGAAAATTCTTTGGCAAGTGGAACAGGGAAACTGAGACAGACAGCTGAACAAACAGTGGCCAAGCAGTTTACAGCCAGATGCAGAAGTTCACCTCCCTAGAGATGACATCTAGGCTCAGTTGTATTTCAGCTCCAGGCCCAGAAAAGCAGCAAAACCAGGTGGGTGACACCAGGATCAACTTTAATGACTAATGACCCTGTCCTCGAACTGACCAATCAATGGAGACCACAACCCTGAAAGAGCACACCTAGAGAACTGCTGAGTAGCTGCTGAAACCCTCCCCTGAGAACACCCCGCTCTCCGCCTGCAAGAGAGAGTTAAAAGCCTCAAGACAGAGGACCCAGCAAGCTCCTGCTCAGGCTCAGGCTCTCCCCTTAGGGAGCAGCCCATGCCTTTCCCTTCACCCTCTTCTTCTCTCTCTTCCTCCCCCACAGGCACGCATCTCCTAAACTCTAAGGGACCACAGGAGACTTGCAACCAGGGGAACAACGGGCAGAGGCAGCTCGTCCCAGGCTAATCCCCTGAACCTGTCCCCAAAGCCCCCTTTCTGTGACTTCCCAGTGAGCTCCGGCAGCCCAGCCGTGGCTCTCCTGCTGCTTCCTCTATGCCAGGCCCTCCCTTGTTTCACTGTCCCCAGCTTTAGTCAGTGTGCCCTCGGAGCCAGCCGGACTCATGCTGTGAAATCTTTCCTGCATGAAGTCAAGAACCCAGGCACCACAACTGGTCTTAGGCAGACTCGCCCAGCGCCAGACACCCGTCCGGTCACATGACCACCCTTTCAGGGCCCTCCTTCCAATACATACATGACCACCCTCAAGAGAGCACGTAACCTTACCCTGTAATCCGACCCCCACCTTGCTTTTTCCCACCTTCATGTAATCCTCCTTACATTCCCGCTTAATTTCAAATGCATAAAAGAAACTATAAAATTTATTCTCAGGAGCATTTGAGATCTCGTTTTCCCCAGCATGTGTTGTCACTTTGGCTCTAATGAACTCTTACAAAAATTCTCTACAGGTTTGGACATTTATGTCCACAAATCCATCCAGAGGAGACTGTCCTTTTCTCCCAGGTGCCCCCTAAATGCTCCTATAATAATGATAACTGTCATTTACTGAACACTTACTGGAGCCAGACACGCTGCTGGGCACCTAAATGCCCTGCCTCGTTTAACCCTCCCTGCAGCCCCTAGAGGCAGGCACTAAGTCCCGTGCCAGGGTGCAGAACTAGTGAGGGCGGGCTAGCCAGCAGAGCCCAAGCTCTTAACTGGCACTGCACCACCTCCCCAACATCCCTACCCCTCCTGTCTGCCCAGCCTCTAGGCCTTTTCAGGCAAGAAAACACTTCCAATGGCTTCCTAATGATTTACCTGGGAGAGGGTGTGATTATATTAAAAAGAAAGCCTCCACCTTCCTTCAGCCTGAAGCCTAGACCCTCCAAGAAAGACCATCCACCGCCTTCCTGGCTGTCCCTGCCCTTTCTCATCTCTTTGCAGGCAAATACAAGCCCTCTTGGCAGCATTGCAACTGCTAGGGTGCCCACTGATAAAGCAAACAAGGCTCATGGAAATACATCATCACGCCTGCCCTCTTAGGGCCCAATTCATTGGCACCAAGGGGTGGCCATGTGTCCTAATGGGACATTAAGAAAAGAAGAATAAATGAAGGAGGGGCAAAGGAAGGAAAGAGAGCGTGAGGGCAAGCAAGGAGAAAAGTGTGTTGGGTTTAGTTCCTGCCTAAGTGATATCTGAAAAGAGAAGTCCTCTTGGAATCTTGAGAC
The DNA here is from genome assembly GCA_004026765.1 of Micronycteris hirsuta. Classification (NCBI taxonomy): domain Eukaryota; kingdom Metazoa; phylum Chordata; class Mammalia; order Chiroptera; family Phyllostomidae; genus Micronycteris; species Micronycteris hirsuta. The sequence continues at coordinate 28,049 of PVJI01006798.1, read as the reverse complement.
AGAAACCCACACTCCAGCGAACAGCACACCCTAGCGGCCTCAGCAGGAATGCTAAGGGTAGAACCTCCTTCCCAGCCTACCCTGCACTTGCCCACACAAACTGGACAGGGTGGCCGTCCTTCACAGGAAAGAGCCTCTTTTGTCAGCCACCACCTAGCACCAGCGCCGTGGGTAGAAAGGCACCGTCTCTGGCATCTCACAGTCCTCCCTGAGACCCTGGCTCACAGGGCACTGCTTCCATCAGTGAGGCAGCCTGGGGCTGGCAGGACCTCTCCAAAAGGGCTCTTGCACACCAGGCTTTACAGAAGAATTTTTCAGAGTCTAGAACCCCACGAGACAACGGTGTTCCTGATACCAGCACCCCTTGTCCTGTTCCCCTGTCTGAAGTGCATTCAGGACCTAGCAGAGATTACAGGACAACACACTCATCCTACAGCCTGTGGGAGAAGTTTCAGAGTCACGGGCTCAGGTAGTGCAGTCAGCAGGTCCCCCAGGACACAGTGCCCAGCGCAGTAGCCAGCGGAGGCCCCTCGCCCTAGCTCTACCCATGAATGGCAATAGCAAAACACCCTTTCTCCAAAAACCCTCACACAGTTCAGGGTCTTGGCTCCTCAGTCAAGCTCAGGGAGCTAAATGTGAGCAGGCAGTTTCTCCTCCAGAGACCCCTATCCTGCCTTCCTAGCTCCAACTGGCCTGTGCTGCCCCCCCTAACAACAGAAAGAGAAAACAAATACAGTCTGGTACAGCTAGATTGCCCCATCACCCCAAGCTGGAATCTCAGCTCCTCCCTCCCCAGTTCTCCATTTGTTTTTCTATATTCCACTGTGGCTACGACAGTCCAAAAAGGGAAAAAGTGAAACAAGAAATTGTTTCCTCCTGCGGCCAAGTGTTTCATTCACGTTGGGCTGAGGGCTCTGCCCGGGTAGGGTCAGCGCTGGGGCCAGGAAACAAGACGCTCTGAGTTCCCTCCATTCAGTCTGTCTTCAGGACTCTCACTCCATCCTCCTCCTGCACTTCCCCTCTCACCCGCTGACCCCCGTCTCCCACCTCTTACCAGTCCCGTGACCTTTGGGCAGGTTCGAGGAGGAGGGGGTACCAGCACGCTGGGGGTCGGGGGAGGAGTAGGTGCTGGAAAGGAGCACCAGGGTATGGCTGAAGCTGCAGCAGCTGTTGACTCTGATGAGCAGAAAAGGCAGAGGGTAATGGGACCGAAATGGAAAACAGGAAAACATATGTGTGACTCTGGCCGGCCGCAGCGGCGGGGAGGGGCCAGGAGGACGGGCTGGAGCTGGGACCCATAGGACCTCGACGCCTGCCCGCCTCTAGGCTCCTCCTCTTCCCTAGCTCAGCAACCCCCGTGGGCACACCCCCCAGTCCCCCGAACTTCCTTGTTGCCCACACTTACTGAGCACTGAAGCTCTCCTAGTGACTTACACTGCCCCTCTCCTCCCCCCACCCCATTTCCCCTGCATCTCCCACTCTCATACCACCACTGGCCCTGCCGAAGGCATGGAATCCATGGTTAGGGCAATGGACTTCTGTGGTCCCATCTCGAGTCTCAGGGCCAGTTCAGCCCCTATATAAGGCAATCCATACCAAGAAATGCCACTTTGGGGGTGCAGTTGAGCGCATGCCTAAATACTAAGCAAGCCCACTCACAACCAGGTCCCCAGTTGGTTTAGGTGATGAATGTGCTGCCGAGGCCAGCCCCGGCACAGGGCTAATGAGTTGGCATCACTTCAAACCAGGATTATTTAAATATTTTGAATGTTTATTTAACAAAAGTGAGGGAATATGATTTTCTGGGGATAAAAATTGTTAGCCTCATTCTTTCCACTCAAAATTAGAATTTATTACGTGAATTCATTACATACAACTTTCTGAAGCAGACAACTTCTCGGTAGGCATATTAAACCATCTAAAATGTAGATCTAAGTCTCGCTCAGGGAGAGGCACTTCACAGTGTAAGGTGCATTCTCAGAATTCTAGCTGTGACTGCTGCCTTTAAGCAACTAAAAGCTGGTCATAGGGCTAAACCATGCAACTTACACCTGTACTTGCACATTGAGAAATTATTTTGGAGACAGGTGGCCCAGGTAAGCAGTCTTTAAGGATTTCTCAGCGGGCGGGAGCCAACTTACAGTTCACCAAGGGACACAGACAGAAATCAGAGTTCACTGGTACCAAATGTCCAAATTACTCCAAGAATAATGTAGTACCCTTTGAGACCCAGGCTGCTGCCCAGCAGGTCTGCCCCTTAATCCTACTCTGGGGTCAGATCCAAGCTATAAACGAGGGAAGGACCAGAAGTCTAAAACTGCCCCTCAGCTCTGCCCCTGCTCTCTCACTCCACTCCAGCCACACTGGCCTCCTTGCTGCTGCCACACAAGCATGCTCCAGGGTCAGAGCTTTGGCAACTGCTGTTCCCTCTGCCTGCGACATTCTTCCCAGAGAAGTAATCCCTACACTCATTCCATTCAAGTCTGAGCTTAAACACCAACCTCTCCATCCCTTCACCATGTTTGACTTTTCTTCAAGGGCACTCGTGACCACGCCAAATTTGGAGTTGTTATCAGCTGCCCCACTAGAATGCAAGCATCACCACAGCTTTATTTACCCCTATCCTCAGTAAGGGCACATGCGGACCATAAAGAAATGTTTGCTGGAGGAATGAATGAACAACGCTGTCCCCCTAGCCTGATTTGCCAGCTGGCTGGGCTCTGGGAATGTCCTTAAACTTGCCCTTCAGACCTACCTATGCAGCTGCAGCTGCTGCTGCCCTGGCTCCTAAGCAAGGAGTATTTAGAAATATGTAAATTTTTTATAGTAATGGATTTAAAGGAAGGAGAAAGTATAATGTTCAGGTTTACTGGGAGGCCTAGAATAGTTTGAAATGGACTTTTTGTTTTATTAATGGGAAAACAAAAACAAAAAAGCCCCTCATCTAACGCGCTTTCCTGGATCCGGAAAGCTCTCGGTGCTCCGTCCCACCACCCAGGCTCAGGGGACACTTCTGGATGCAACGAGAGCAAAGTGCGACGGTCTCGACGCGGTGAAAGGGCGGAGACGGCAGAGGGAAGCGAGCGCTCTGGTTCAAGAGCAGCGCCACGAACCCTTAGGCGCGAACTCTCCCCAGACCCCGCTCCGGGCTACTCCCGCCCTCAGCTCTCTCGGCCCCGCCCCGCGATCCTCGCCCGTTACCCGCCCCCCCCCGACCCGCCCGGCCGGCTCGCCACTTTTCACCTTTGCCCTTTTCCCCACTTTCCCCACCCAGCCTCCCTTTCCGGGGCCCGGGCCCTCGCGTCGCTCCCGCCTACTCTCTTTAGTTCCCTTTCTCCCGCCCAGGTTCCGAGTCTGCGGCCCTAACACCTCGCCTTCCCAAACGCTGAACCTGCCTCTTCCCGCCCCCAAAGCCCATCTCTACGGTTCGGTCGTCCTTGCTGTCCGGGTCTGGCTGCGGGGGCCGAACCCGCTTGTGCCTTGGGGGACCAGGACCCCGCTCCACCCGGCGTCCCTTCAGGCCCCTCCACCGGCCAAGTAGCTCTCGGCCCTCGCGGGCTCCAGAAAGCGCTAGAGGGGACTGCAGTCGGTGCAGGCAAAGGGCGCAAAGGACCGAGAACCCAGAGACCTCGCAACCCGCTCCTCTGCCGGGTCCTGGCTCGGGCACGGCTGCGCGCCTCTGGGACACAAAATGACCGCGGATGCCCTCCGCCCCAGGACCGCCCGGCCTCCTCTTCCCTCCCTCCCAATCCAGCTCGAGCTGGCGGCCCGCCCCCAGCCCCGAGACGCTCGACCGAAATTCGAAGGGATTCGGGACTGCAGAGCCCGGCGGGGGAGGGCAGCGGGAGCAGCGCCCGCCGGGAGCTGGGGGCGGGGCCTCCCGGAAGGGCGTCTCCGCCCCGCCCCGAGGCTCTCAACTCCCCGCCCCCTCGGGGGAGCTGTTGCATCATCTTCGAGATCCCAAATTAAGGAAAGTGGTCTCCTCTAGGCCAGAAAGGTGTCGGGCGGTGGAGCCGCCGCCAGGAGGCAGCACTGAACAAAAAATGTCCTGGCCGAGGGTGCCTGGGACGCTGGAGGCACCGAAGCACCTTTCACCTGAAGAGTCTTAGAGGCAGCGTCAACCCAACAGTAGAGGAATTTGCTGGGCTTGTTCAAAAAAAAAAAAAGGGATCTGTAAATGCATCACCGTGTTTTAAGGTTAAAAGATAACTTGTAAATAATACAGTTTCCTTTTGTATACCTTTTGGACTGTCTCGCTTTGGCATTTTATAAAGCCAATGTTACCACTCTGCAGAGATTCACAGAGACCCACCCACCTTCAAGACCATTCTGATGGAAAGCCACAGCTTACGAGATTTCAAAGTTGTTGGGCAAAAAAAAAAAAAATGGTGTAGTCCAAGGTCATACTGATTTAGCAGGGATTTGATAGCCATTGGATAAGAAAAGGAATACGTTACAATAATTATGTAGATAATAAGAAAAGAATATGCAAAGCAATGCACTGTGTGAGTGGGTGGTTTATAGCCGTCAGTGCCCACACTTCTTACTGGGCGTGACAATGATTCGATCTTTAGCTGTCCTAAGAAGGAAGATAATGAAGGAATGTGAAATAAGACACTTCCCAAACCTTAGAATTTGGTCACAAGTATGCAAAAAGAGGAATAAGAAACAAAATGAGGTGGCGCTGGCCACAGTCAGCTTCACTTATGCTCCATCCAACGTCATCATTAATCATCCCAACGGTTAAAAAAGCACCTAATTTCCCAGAGCAAAGCAGTTGTACAAAAGTTACTGTATACAGACCGGACAGAAGGATATTTAAATAAACATGTTGGACCAAAAAAACAAATGAGTAACAAAATGTTAAAGCAGCCCTGGCTGGTGTGGCTCAGTGGATTGAGTGCTGGCCTGTCTGATTCCCAGTCAGGGCACATGCCTGGATTGTGGGCCAGGTCCTCAGTAGGGGGCATGCAAGGAGCAACCACACATTGATGTTTCTCTCCCTCTCTTTCTCCTTCTCTTCCCCTCTATCTAAAAATAAATAAAATATTTAAAAGAAATGTTAAAGCCAAATACTGGCCATTATGCCTTTGAGGGGCAAAAGCGTTAAAGAGGGGGAGACATGGAGCTCAGATTTCTGATGCTTCCCACTGCTCTTGACTCCAGCTTTGGCCAGATGAACTCCAGAAGTAGAAAGACATCTAGTTTGGGATGCTGAAACCACTTTCCTGTGGCTTATGAGTCTGATGAAGTCATTGAGGAGAGCTTTCCAAGTGCCAGCCCCTTCACACGTGCTCCATGAGGTCCCTGAGAATGCTAATGATGTTAGCTGTCAGCACCAGTGTTCTGTCTCTCTCTCAAAATCCTAACCCATATTTCCTGCTATTTGCAGCCCATGGATTGTCCCCCTGCCACATCAAAATAACCACGTCAAAGGCTGAACTTGTCTTCTGTCTCAAGACCTTTTCCCTCCCAGATTTCCCGGTTTTCATGGTCAGACTTCCCATCTTGCCCCAAAGTTCTCCAGCTGTAGCTCCTTGACTCCCACAGCTATTAAATCATTGACGCGTTCACTTCTGAAGGTAGAGTTCATATTGTCCACACTGTTTCTGCACCTTAATGCATGTTCCTTTTTTTTTTTAAGATTTTATTTATTTACTTTTAGAGAGAAGGGAAGGGAGGGAGAAAGAGAGGGAAAGAAATAGAAATGTGCAAGAGTTACATCGGTTGCCTCTCACACTCCCCCAACGAGGGACCCAGCCCACACCCCAGGCATGTGCCCTGACCAGGAATCGAACCAACAACCTTTGGCTCACAGGCCAGCACCCAACCCACTGAGCCACACCAGCCAGGGCACATGTTCCCTTTTTCATGATTATGTAGATCAGTTATGTCCCCTTCTGCGTTACTACTAGAGTAAAGGAGTGTTACTGGTTCAGTTCTATAAACACTGTAAAGATGTAGCATTGGGCCCTAACTAGTACGGCTCAGTGGGTTGGCAGTCGTCCCGCAAACCAAAAGGTCACCACTGGTTCAGTTCCCAGTACATTGGGGCACATACCTGAGTTGTGGGCCAGGTCCCGGTTTGGGGGCATGCAAGAGGCAATTTTTTTTAAAGACTTTATTTATTTATTTTGAGAGAGAGGAGAAGGGAGGGAGAAAGAGCAATGTATGGTTGCCTCTCACATGGCCCTCACTGGGGACCTGGCCTGCAGCCCAGGCATGTGCCCTGACTGGGAATCGAACCAGGACCCACTGGTTCCCAGCCCGCACTCAATCCACTGAGCTACGCCAGCTGGGCACAAGAGGCAATTTTTTTTTTTTTAATACAAAATACTTATCTGTATTCTCTGATTTTTTTTTTTTTTTAGATTTTATTTATTTTTAGAGAGAGGGGAAGGGAGGGAGAAAGAGAGGGAGAGAAACAGCAGTGTATGGTTGCCTCTCACATGGCCCTCACTGGGGACCTGGCCAGCAACCCAGGCATGTGCCCTGACTGGGAATCGAACCGGAACCCTTAGGTTCCCAGCCCGCGCTCAGTCCACTGAGCTACATCAGCCAGGGCTTTAAGAGCCCTGATCAATGTTTCTCTCCCCTTCTCCCTCCTTTCTCCTCTCTCTGAAACTAAATAAAATCTTTTTTAGAAAATAAAAACATATAGCATTGGTGATAGTGTCATCTTTCCTGCCAATCTTGAATGTTGACACTGAGGTTGTTTTTCCAACCCTTGGCTTCTACTGCTACTTGATTCCTCAAGTGTAAACTATGTAATGGGTTTCCAGTTCTGTCTGCTTCAGCTGTCCATCTCAGAACCAGCCAAAGGCACATGGAGCCCAGCTTGAGAAAGGTGTCACTCGGTGCTTATTGCAACTGTAAAACAATAAATCCACAGCCACATTTTGGTTCAATTTCTTGATCTCTGAAAACTACAAGCAATCCATACAATGATTACCTCCTGGACTGTCTTATCTACTTCACCAGTTTATTATGAAAATTGTATAAAATCGTTTATACAGAAGTGTTTTTGGTTAAGTGAAAATGAAGCATATGAATGTAAGATGATAATGGTACTCTATTGTCTTATTTCCCTTGCTTAGTTTTTTGGGTCCATCTGTTGGTTTATAGTTAAGTTTTTCTTTTTTAAAAAAATTTTTATTGTATTTTTCTCCATTACCATTTAACCCCCTTATCCCCCCTCCCCACTGCAGTCACCACACTGTTGTGCACATGAGTCCTTTTTCCTCCATCCCTCCACCCCCTCCCTGACTACCAACCAAGTTTCTTTTGTTCCCATTCTTTCTTCTGGTTCGGTCCTAGCCTCTACTATTCTTATTGTTATCAAAATAACTTCTTTTACTTCTTAAACTAGGATCCACCCTTCCCCTCTTTCAAAGCACAGCTCGGAGGCACCTCCTATGGAAAAACTTCCCAGTCTTGCAGAAGGAAATGATAAACTTCAAATAGGCCATTACACCATACCTTCGGGTTCCCTCTGTCAGCACGTGTTTAAGTGTCTAGCCTAGCACACAGTAATCGGCACTTTTGTAGGAGCTTCACCGTTTGTAAGCACTTTCACTCACATTATAATCCTTAAAATGTTTGCACAAATGTTATATATTACACTTCTTTTTTAAAAAAAGATTTTATTTATTTTTAGAGAGAGGAGAAGAGAGGGAGAAAGAGAGGGAGAGAAACATCAATGTGTGGTTGCCTCTGGTGCACCCCCAACCCGGGACCTGGCCTGCAACCCAGGCATGTGTCCTGACTGGGAATCAAACCACCAGCCTTGAGGTTCGCAGGCCAGCATTCAACCCACTGAGCCACACCAGCCATTAAAAGCCATTAAGCTTTTTTTAATGAAGAAATTAAGGATACATGACTTACTCAAAGCAAGTAAGTGATTAAAAAAGAGGAAGGAGCCCTGGCTGGTATAGCTCAGTGGATTGAGCGTGGGCTGGGAACCAGAGAGTCCCGGTTCGATTCCCGGTCAGGGCACATGCCTGGGTTGCGGGCCAGGTCCCCAGTGAGGGCCATGTGAGAGGCAACCATACACTGCTGTTTCTCTCCCTCTCTTTCTCCCTCCCTTCCCCTCTGTCTAAAAGTAAATAAATAAAATCTTAAAAAAAAAAAGAGGAAGGAGTCACAGATGTGGATTCACCACTTACTAGTACCTACCTCACAAGGTTGTTGCAATGATTATATTCCCCAATGGATGGTGGTGCTCTTACGAAAATGGAATCATATCTTAGCTCTGGTACTTCTTCCTCAAGAAAGCCTTGCCAGCCTATCCTAGATCAAGTTTCCTTATATGCTCACAAGCATCACATACTTCCCTTCCTTATCTCAGCTGTAATATTACAGTAATGTGTGATTATTTATTGTCTTCTCTCTCTAGACTGGGAGCTCTGTCAGGCTAATGATGTCTGTCCTGCTCCCCAGTCTCCTAGGCTTAATACAGTGCTCGTCACATAGCTCCCCAATTTTGTTGGATAAATGAGTGAGAACTGAAATTCAAACTTTCTGATTCTTTAAGTTTGATTCTTAGGCTGGGAAAAATGTTACAGGATGAGGGAGAAGATAGAATAGGTGACGTGTACGTTACTCCGCTGAGATAAAATATACATTTCAAAGGACTAGAGACTGCTGAAGGGAACTCGTAGAAACAGTTCAGAACGGTTCAGCCCGGGAGAACACCTCCACGAAGATATAACCACCACTGAGGATGCATACGATGAAATACCGTTCGGGTCCAAACACAAGCCGCAGTTTTGTCCTTCTCTTCCGTACAAAGACCCAACATGGCGGGACCCGTGACTGAAAACCAGGTTCAGGATGGCGGCCTCCAGCTTCCCCTGTAGCGTCGCGCGTGGCCCCCTAAGGCCACGCCCACTTCCGGTTCCTCGGCCATAGCATGGCTGCATTAGGTTCTCTGCTCTCTAGTAAGTCGATGTGGGGCACTTAGGCTCGGGATCCCGTGGGGGCGGGCGTGGGGCCCGTGAGCTGGCAGCACGGCCTCTCTCCCAACTTTGCCTTGTTTTCCCAGCAGGTGTCCGGAGGCTGCACTGCAGCGCAGCGGCTCGGGCGGGCAGCCAGTGGAGACTCCAGTGAGTGCCGGTTTAGGGACGCGGGGGTCCAGAAGCTTTAACGAGTCCTAACCCGACTGTTTTTATCCACCCAGGCAGGGCCTAGCTGCCAACCCCTCCGGCTACGGGCCCCTTACGGAACTCCCAGACTGGTCTTACGCGGGTGAGCGCTGACCTGACAGTTAAGCCTACTTTGGAGAGTTTCAGTCTGAGGGAACGCGCCTAGGCAGAGCAAGGGTGTGGGAATGTGTCTGAGTGAACAACCTATTGAACTTTATAGGAGGAAGAAACCCTAGTTTATTTTGTAAATTAAACTACTTCTGTGGAAAATAAAGGTAGACAGGATCTTTTGGCTTGTGCAGATAAGCAGAAGATTGAGACTTGGGGAGGCCCACAGGGAAGGTAGTGAAAGGACTCTACGTTTCTCAAAGTGGGACGTAGTTCTTGGAAGGTTAGGAAGAACCGCCCATCTGTGTGATGAGTGCATTATTGAGAATTTGGTACCTAATACAGGGAGAGCTCCTTGAAAGGCTGCCTAAATTAGCATCTCAGAGAGAGGAGTCCTATTGGATTTTACAAGAGTATGATCCTGCTTAATCAGGTATTTGGTGTCTGAGGAGGATGGTGCAGATCTTTTCTATTTGTTACTTACTGTAGGAAGCATAGGAGCTCCTTGAAGTAGTATGGAGTAGCAGAAAGACCCTGGAACTGATTCTTAATCCAGGTTTCTCTACTTGCTAACTTTGTGGATCTTGGACAAGTTACTTAATTGTTTACCTCAGTTTCCACATCTGTAAAAGAACACCTATCTCATATGGTTCTTGTAAGGACAAAATGAAATGACAGATGTACACCTGGTATAGTATTGGCTCCCTTGATTGATAAATAATATCCCTTCTGTCTTCACTTCAAACTTTGGACACAGTTTCACTCTCTTGTTTCTTTGTTGAAAATGCCCTTTCACTTCCCTCTATTATAAGCTATTTGAGATACTGCATCCTCTTAGCAAGTCTGCAGACATTTATAAAATTTTTGTTCTGTGCACATGTGCCTACACTACAGTGAAAGCTTAGTGACACAGTCCCTGGTCACAAGAAACTTAAAGTCTAGCTGAGGAAACAAAGTGTGGACATTTTGAAAATTAAATAATACTCCAGTGCTCTGCTAGTTTCTAAAAGGACTTGAGATGGCTGAATAAAGTTAAAAATAATAGTAAAATAAATGTCCTGCAGCAAATAGGTGAATATTAAATGGTTGATATGTGCTTCTTTCATAAGAGAGATTTGAAGAGGTTAGAGAAGGTTTCTGGGACAGGCAGGGCTTGAGGTGGGCCTAAGGATGAGAATTTGGCTGGAAGGAAAGGCAAGAGGTGTTTTTTCTGGTATGGAGTGAGACGAACTTTAGCAAAGACTCATGGTGAGTTGCACAGTGGTCGGTGTGCTTGAGTGGAGTGTTTCTGAAGATAACACAGGGAATTCAGCATTGCAAAGAACCTTGAATTCCAGGCTAATGAGGGGTAAGTGAAATCGAGTAGAAACATGCCTGGGAGCTTACTCTTGGTGGTTCTGACACACTGTACCCTTGAAGGTGAGGGACATGTTTTAGTAGAACTTTACAATGGGTGTATCAGTTCCTCATTCCTGTCCGTGCTTTCACAAGGTGCTACAGGCCATGCCTAATATTTGCCTTTTCTCTAACTCCTGTCTGCAGATGGCCGCCCTGCTCCTCCGATGAAAGGCCAGCTTCGAAGAAAAGCGCAAAGGGAGAAGTTTGCCGTGAGTGGCTAGATCCCCAGCCAGGACAACCTGCATGTAATATGAAGGAGAAAGTTTAAATTGTAATTTGTCTTGAGCTGTGTTGACACCTAAGTTAACATGTACCCCTCCCATCGAAGGCTTAATAGTATTGTGAGAAGGGAAGAATAGAGGGGGGTACACACCTAGGGCAGGAACTGGTAGTAAGACATTCTGCCACACATTTTACCATCTTCCTCCTGCTTCCCAACCCGGAACCTGGCCCCACCCCTTCCCCGGTCACCAGTGTCATTTTCCAGCTGAAACCTCTGACTTTGATCTGTGAGTGAAAGGATACATGGTGCAGAGCCCGAGCCCCAGATGTCACCCATACTGTTTTCCTGTCTGTTTCAGAGACGAGTTGTACTGCTGTCACAGGAAATGGATGCTGGATTGCAAGCATGGCGGCTCAGGCAGCAGGAGAAGTTGCAGGAAGAGGAAAGGAAGCAGAAAAATGCTCTTAAACCTAAAGGGGCTGCTCTGCAGAACCCACTACCCAGTCAATAAAAAGCAACTATCTCCCTTTCCCGGCCTCTCTCTGGTTTTCTTGCCTGTCACCCTCATGCCTCATCCCCGCCATCTTTTCATTCCCCATCCATCTTCAGAGCAAAAGAGCTTGAATGCCACATAGAACAGGTTATAAGAGCATTCCCTCAACGGTTGGTTCAGTGCCCTCACCCCTGCACCCTTCCAGTTGAGGGGTATCTTGCTCTGAGGTACTTACCCCTTCCTTTGCTGGTCATAGGACTGGCCCAACTATGAGCAGTTACGGCTCTGCAAACATGGAAAAGGGGCAGTAGTTCCCTTTATCTTAGGCAGTCAAGCTTTGAAAAGCCAATATATGGCTCAGTCTGCATGCAGTTACACATTTAATAAACATTTTGATGAAAAAGATCTTAAGCTGAGGTCCATTTCTTTACAAGCAACTGGTGTCAGAAACCAGATACATGGCCCAAGAGGATACCCTCACTGTGAAGGCTGACATGGGAAGAACCAGACTTGAGTATTACATGTTCTAAAGATTTGGATCTTGGGGTTTCCATGGTTCTGATTGAATTGCAGAGGTTGGTTAGAGGGAGGGCTGCCCTCCTAGGGAGGTACTCAACCCCCAAACAGTCCCTGTGGAATTAGTATCCCTGACATACCTCCCACAGACTGATTAACTGCCCCCAAGACCAGGGAAACTTTTTTTTTAAGAATTTATTTTAGACAGGGAAAGGGAGGGAGAGAAACATCAATGTGTGATTGCCTCTCATATGCCCCCAACTGGGGACCTGACCTGGCCCCCAACTGAGGCATGTGCCCTGACTGGGAATCAAACCCACAACCCTTTGGTTCACAGGCCAGTGCTCAATCCACTGAGACACACCAGCCAGAGCCCTTGCATTTTATTGGTCATGGCTCTTCCCATGGAAAGGACCTTTACTCCGATTACAATACAGAACACTGGATATTTTTCCCCCCATTCTCATGCTGCAAATTTGTGTCAGTTCTTGGATCTCTAGGATTTTGGGAGCTTCCTACCTGACCTAATTTGTCCAGTTTCTGTTATGCCTTCCCTTGCTTTCTTTCCCTCCCTTCTTCCCCCCAATACCTCCTTCCCCTCTCGCTGACCAATGCAATTCTTGGGTCTCAGATTTCACTGATGGTCGAGTTTTCTGTCTCCCACACTTTTCCTGCTTCTGTTGTGTGGCTTTTCCAGATCTGGTTCTCAACCTCTTATCTGTCTCCTATTCTCAAGGTCAGCTTTAGTCTGCTCTCCCACATACCTCCTCCAGCTTTTGTTCTCAGAGACTAGTCCACCCCTGGAGATTTCACCCGTAAAGGAATTGCCTCCTTCTCCAGTGTAGAAAACTAACCCCTGAAGTCCCAACTTCCAATCACTTAACAATTACACCAAACGTGATTTGCCTTTTCCCAGATTCCACCGCCTCGCACCCCTTTCCTCCCCAGCCAGTTCTAATTTAAGAGGAAGCCCAATTGCAAGTGGCATAAGAACTAGAGAACATTTGTTTTTCTACCAGGGTGGGACCCCCCACCTCCCAGTCAGCGTGGTTGTGGGGTTTGTCGATAGGTGGTTGCTTCTTGTTTTTTGCAACGGGGACAGAGGTGGTTCCCAAGAGTAAGGGACAAAAGTTCTATTTGGTTTAGTCACAGGTCCCAACAACCCCCCAAGCCAGGTCTCAGGACATGGAAGACCCCACCACCACCACCACCCGAGACTCTGCCTCACAGTACTTCCCACTCGGAGGTGAGAGAAACGCTGAACACCAGAGGAATCAAGCCACCCAAAATGTGTTTAGGGGGAGAAAGTCACCCACATCCCTTTCCCTGTGTCCCCCGACTATCCCCCGCTCTCGACTGTGGCCTCAGCCCCTGGAGAAGGCAGCCTTCACCACAGAAAGTCGTGTGCGCGTGTGTGTGTGTGTGTGTGCGCGTGTGTGTGTGTGTGCGTGTGTGTGTGTGCGTGTGTGTAACCGGCTCTTGGCTGTAACTGGATTCAGGCTGAAACAACCACGTCCGCACCGGGAAAGGAGGGCATGGGGGCGGGGGCGGGGGAGCGGCTGTGGGAGAAGGGAGGGACCAGAGGCGAGAGCAGGAGTGGGCTCGCGATCCAGTTCGCCGACTAAGCAGAAGAAAGATCAAAAAACGGAGCAGAGGGGACGAGCGAACAGGCGCTTTCCAGAACCACTGCCTCATCTCCAGGCGGACAGCGCTCTAGGAATCCAAAGTCAGTGCCTCCCGAAGACAAAGGCGCCCGAGGGAGCAGCGGCGCGACCCCAGGGCTCGGGCCCCGCCGCGGAGCCCGCACGGCCGCCCTGCCGACGGCCGCGGACCATGTCTCCCGCCCCGCGGCCCTCCCGCAGCCTGCTGCTCCCTCTGCTCGCGCTCGCCGGCGCGCTCGCCTCCCTCGGCTCGGCCCAAAGCAGCTTCAGCCCCGAAGTAAGTGAGCCCCTCCGGCCCTGCCTGGGGTCGTGCCGCGGAGGAGGCGCGCCCGGGGGGCTCCGAGGGGACGCCCCCTTCGGAGCGGCGGACTCTCGGGGTCCCGGCTGCTCCGGCCTGCAGGATCCCCTCCCTTTTCTTTCTCTCCTCCAAACTTCCAAGTCGATCCAACTTTTGCCTCCTCCGCCCTCCCCACCCCCCGCCACCGCCTTCCTTCCCACTCGTTTCCGAGGAAGAACTTACGCCGGGCCCACTCCCCAGCCTCCCCGGTGCCCCGGGCTGTGCGCTCAGCTTTGGAACCGGTGGGGAGCCTGAGAACTATCTGGACTCAGCTCGGACCCGCGCTCTCCTGGTGTCTTGCCGTGTGCTAGAGTTTGTTGTTTCCGACTTTCCGGCTCGCCCGCCCGCGCCCGCCCGCGCCGGCGGCGGGGAGGGTCTGCGGGACCGCGGTCCCGGTCCCCCGCGCTGCGGCCGCTGCCCGCCGGCCGGCCCTCTGCCCGCGCATCCGCGCCCAGGTGGGGTCGCGGGTGGACGGCGGAGCGGCCCCGGCCGCGGTCCCCCGGGGGGATCGCTCTGGGTCCCGGCCCCGGATCCCTGGCGTCGAGGGTCGCGGCGCTGGCGCCCCGGCCGCCCTCGCGCGCACACAAAGCTCTCCTTGTGAGCGGGGGCTCCGCCGGGCCGCCGCCTTCTCCCCCGCCCCCGCCCCGTCGGCGCCTCTGGGCCCTTTTTGTTGTTAATTGCTTTTCTGTGTTAATTGCATGGAAACCGAGGTGTCGCACGGTGGAGTGGGGACAGGGCCTGGGCCCGGGCGCCCGCGCGGGTCTTGACTGACTCAGGCGCCCCCAACCATTCCCGACGTTGGCCCACCCGGCGGGGAGGAAGTCGCGTGGGAGTTGTCTGAAGAGGTTTTTCCTCTCTCTCTCTTTTATTTTGGGGTGAAGGTGGGAGACGGATTTGATCAGCTTCTTATTTTGGGACATCCCAACCCACTCAGCCCCGAGAGGGCCTGGGGGCCTGGGTGCGGTCTGGAGGGGCTGGGAAGGGCCTCAGAAGGGGGAGGGGATCTGGACTTGGCTTCCTCCAACTCCAGAGGCGCCCTGGTCCCACCCCGGGAGGAAACATCTCCAGAAAGAACCCACTCTCTCGTCCTGAAGGGTCTGAGGCTGAAAGAAGGGCGGCCCTGGGAAGGGGCGACCAGGAAGTGTGAAAACCCGCCCTGTGGCTAATCCTGGCACTGGCCAGGCGGAGGAGGCATGCTCTTCCCAGGCCTGGAGCCTTCATCTGCAGCCTGAAAGGAGAGCTCCCAACAAAAGGAGCCTGGGCATCTGGGGGGCAGCCCACTGCCAACATGGCCTGCCCTGCCTCCCTCCTTCCCCTGCCCCACTAGGCCCCCGAAGGGAGGGGGCGGCCCTCTCTCTGCTTTAAGTGGGTCATGGGCAGTCCAAGTGCCGGAACCACCGTTTGCTTCTGGGCCGTGGCCGGGTGTGAGGCAGAGGGAGGGAAGAGCAGGCCCACAGGCTCCTCCGCAGGGCCTGCTGGGGAGCCAGAGGGCCCCCAAACCCTGGACTCCTGGGCCAGAGGCGGGACCAGTCCCCTCGACTGTCCCGTAGGGCAGCGCTTTTCAACCGGTGCGCCGCAAGAATTTTCGAAACATGCAATACCTGACTATTTAGTCAGGGGCACTGAACTCTTTTTTCCTTAGATTGTCAAATAAAAAAATGACAACTGGCAACACACAATAGCTGTCCGGTGTGAATTAATAAAAAATATACCAATTTTTGGTCAGATCAGCCAAAAAATATACTTTTTGGTGTGCAGAAGAATTTTAGTGATTAGTTTATGTGTGCCCTGAGGTGAAAAGGTTGAAAATCACTGCCCTGCGGAATACCTTGCACCGCTCGGTTTTCAAGACAAAGCCAATGAACCAGTGCTTTGACCCAGCTGTGGCCCCGCTCCAGGCCAGTGCGGAAGAGGAGCCGGGGGCCCAGGCCTCCACAAGCCCTGCACCAGCTTCAGGACAGCCCTCTTCTCCCCTCCGCCTGTCTGGCACGCAGCCCTTCCCCCACCCAGCCGCAGACACAAGAGTCCTCTCTTCTGTGGTTCCAGCCTCGCCGTCTCTGTGGTTCTTGCTTTGCTCAGGCTGCCCCTGTGCGGGACGAAAGCCTGGGCATGGGAGGACAGGGACAGGGCACCTCCTTTCCAGGACTTCCCGTTTTCTTGACTCGAGGAAGTCCCTTTTTTGACTAACTCTCCACTTTTGACTATCGGCTGTGGGATGGAGGTTGTGGGTGTGAATATTTACACCTGCCTACCTTCCTGAAAGACGCATCAGGGAGAGGAGTTTACCCCAGAGCGCTTGGCTGTAGATTCTCCTCACCTCTCTGCCACCCTCCCTTCCGTCATCCTGCCCTAGAATTCCCCTCAGTTTCGCTCCCTGAGGGTTGAGGGGACCTTACCTCAGTCCTCCTGACTTCCAGCTCTGCATAGGCCACTCCAATCCTTTCTCCAAAGCTGAACTCCTAACAGGGGTCAAAAGCCTGGAATGTGTCTGCCCTACAGGTGAGGCTAGGGGCAAAGGGAGTTTCCTGCACAGGTAGGTATAGGCCACAGCAGGCTTCCTGAACCAGGCACTAGCTGAGGCATCAGCCAGCGCAGGTCAGGGCAAGCATATAGCTGCTGGGGAGAGCAGCCCAAGCCTGAAGCGCCCTGCTCTGCTCCACTGTGCCGCACCAGAGGGTAAACTTCACTCTCGCTTCTACCCTAGACACAGGGCTCTCAGAGCAGGGTGGTGCTAGGGTTACTCTGGCCAGGCCTGTTGACTGAAGAAAGGCTGTGTTGTTTACATCTCAGGCCCTACCTCCATCATCCTCGGGGGATTACTTCCCAAGACTATGTTGCAATTCTTGCCCCTGCAGGCTCAGGTCCCCAGTCAGCTGCTCCTGAATCACCTCTAGCCCCTGTGCAAGAGCACTGTTCCACCACTAGGGCGTGAGCCGGGCGCAAAGGGCCACGTGGAGATTTATCCTGGTAGCCGGGCCTGCAGCACCTAACACCGCAGCCTTAACCCCTCTGCACCCCAAGTTCTCCTCCCAGGTGCCGTGCAGCCCCGCTCTGGACTGCCTACGGAGGCAGAGCTGGAGCAGGTACCAGCTGTCCAGGCAGTATCTCCTCATTCGAGAATCCAAGTATTTTCATATCCTATATATGACTTGGCTCATTTTACTTCTCAGGCTTTAGGAAAATACTCCATTGTTCTTACAATAAAGGCAGACTTTTTCCTCCACAAGGTTTCACAGTGTGTGTGCCTTTCAATCAAACACCAAAAACCTAACTTTACTTTAAGGCAATATGCCAGCCTTTATATTATAAACAATTCACAACATGCCCAAAATAAAATAAAGTACAGTCACCAAATCTCCACCTCACCCCATCTGCCACTGCCTCTACTGAGATCCTTACATGGATGGCTTAGGTCCCCAGCCTTAGGGCAGGTGCTGCTTGGATAGAAGCTGTGGAGGGGTCCTGGCCCCGGCCGCATCACACCTCTCGCCACCTGCAGGGGCCCCGCTTCCCCTATCAGCAGCCAGCCCCAGCGCAGCTCCTCTTCCGCCCTCCTTTCTAAAAAATCTCAGCTGCGAGGGCCCCGGAGACTTAGCATCCCTCTTCCGAAGGGCCTCACGCCAAGCCCAGGAGTGGAGCCCTTCAGCCTCTCCCCTTCCCACCCTGAGAAGGCATCTGAGAACTCGGTTCAACAACCAGGGCTCCCATGCTGAAGACAGCTATAGCCAGTATCCAGAGCTGGGGCCCGCAGCTCCAAGAGGATAAGCCATACTGGGGCCTGGGCCAGAGTTCGGGTCCAGCCTCCAGCCTTGAAGTACCTCCAGACCCCCTGCGGAGCCAGGCAGAAGCTCGTTGCCCTTCCCTCATCAAGTGGAGGGTTCATGCCAGGGGCCACGAGGAGGCAGAGGCTTCCCTTGGGCCGGGTGGGGATGCTCTAAGCCACGCCCCTTTCCTCCGCAGGCCTGGCTGCAGCAGTATGGCTACCTGCCCCCTGGGGACCTGCGCACCCACACACAGCGCTTGCCTCAGTCACTCTCAGCTGCCATTGCTGCCATGCAGAGGTTCTACGGCCTACGAGTGACAGGCAAGGTTGACGCAGACACCGTGAAGTAAGTCCCAGACCCGGGCAGTTCTGCCCTGCACCCACCGACACAGCCCTGAGCACCACAGCAGCTGCTGCCTGAATGCCTGGCTCCTGCCCTTGCCGCATCCCCACGTGCTGGTCCTGACACTCTGTTCCCCCTGACCTCTGAAGGCCTTTGGCTTTCACACACAATACTGATCCCACTCTTCACACTCCCACCTACCTCAGGGCCATGAAGCGCCCCCGCTGTGGTGTTCCTGACAAGTTTGGAGCTGAGATCAAAGCTAATGTTCGAAGGAAGCGCTATGCCATCCAGGGCTCCAAATGGCAGCATAACGAGATTACTTTCTGGTGAGTCCACCAGGCAAGTGGCCTTTCTCACGTCGGGTTACCCTTCCTTACAGTTGCGTTTATTAGAGACAAAAGGGCATCTCGCCATACTCACCCCTTCCTCGGATGCATCCTTGGGAGTGGGGAGGAGAATAGCTGTAACCCTGGAGACAGGTGCAGCCTGTAAGGGGGAAGGGTGTACCCCAGGGCCAGAAAGTCAAAGCCTGAGGGTCTCCTAAGCCCTCAGTACTTGGGGCAGAGGCCTCGTGAGGCAGCGAGAAGAGCTGGGTCAGGCAAAGCTGACTGAGCAGTTCAGTCAGTCCCGGGAGAGTACAGGGAAGGGGAATTTTGTCCCTTGTAACCCTAACATGCTGTAATCCTCTCCCCACGTGGCTGGACCTCAGCATCCAGAATTACACCCCTAAAGTAGGCGAGTATGCCACACACGAGGCCATCCGCAAGGCGTTCCGCGTGTGGGAGAGCGCCACGCCGCTGCGCTTCCGAGAGGTGCCCTATTCCTACATCCACGAGGGCCACGAGAAGCAGGCCGACATCATGATCTTCTTCGCCGATGGCTTCCATGGCGACAGCACACCCTTCGATGGCGAGGGTGGCTTCCTTGCGCACGCCTACTTCCCAGGCCCCAACATCGGAGGGGACACCCATTTTGACTCTGCCGAGCCCTGGACTGTCAATAATGAGGATCTGAATGGTGAGCCCTGGGACTCTTATTCTAGGGAGAGTCGGTGGTCATTCGTACAGCATTCTCCTGCCTCCTCCCAAAACTTTATACCCCCAAATCTCAGGACGACCAGGGACTACAAAGATCTCCAGGTCTGACTTCCAACAAAAGAAGGAATCCAGTTTTGAACTACTTATGTGTGGTTTCTTCTCTCACCCCATAACTGATTTCTCAGTCAAAGACTTCAGAGCATCCACATCACCCACTTTTCCAGACAGATGTCATCCTGGGAGAAACAGACCCGGACAGGGCCTCGGCTTCCCTTAGCACGGGTCTTCTGGGATTGGGATCCAGCCCCAGAACACTCTCTCACCTTCTCCTAGAAGAGCTGGGGGGCTTTGTGGCTTTTTGAGTGAAAAACCTGGCAGGCAGAGTTGGGTGTGAAACTGAAGCCTCTGATAGCAAAGCTGGGAGTCTTTGGGAAGGGACCCAGGCTGCCATCGTAACCCTCCCCGTCGCTCCAGGCAATGACGTCTTTCTGGTGGCCGTGCATGAGCTGGGCCACGCCCTGGGCCTCGAGCACTCCAACGACCCCTCGGCCATCATGGCCCCCTTTTACCAGTGGATGGACACGGAGAACTTCGCGCTGCCCGATGATGACCGCAGGGGCATTCAGCAACTTTATGGCAAGTCATCTGTGCCCACATCTGCTCCTTCCTCTCCTCCTTGTCTTTGTCTCTCTGGCCTGCGTGTTTCTTCCCCTTTCCCACACCCCGCTCCTAACTCTGCCTCTGTCTACTCCCACTTTCGAGTCTACCTTTTCTGTCCCTTCTTAGCTGATTGCTTCAGGCGCCCTCCACCTTTTTCAAGGGTGTTGTCTGCCCATCTGTCTGTCCTTTCCTCTCCCTCTTCCACCAAGTCTGAAGTGCTCCTGTGTTCTCTGCCCCAGGGAGTCAGTCAGTCCCCACCAAGATGCCGCCTCAGCCCAGGACCACCTCCAAGCCCTCTTTCCCTGATAAGCCCAAAAACCCCACCTATGGGCCCAACATCTGCGACGGGAATTTTGACACCGTGGCTGTGCTTCGCGGGGAGATGTTTGTCTTCAAGGTGAGAGGAAGACATGGGCTGGTGCGGGGGGCAAAGGGGCTCTGCAACCAGGAGGCAGGGTGGAAACAGCCGCAGGCAGACTAAAACTAAAACAGGCAGTTGGGGAGCCTTGGGACTGAGCCGGAGAACGAAGTGACAAGACATAATGTGTTCTTGCTCCCTCGACTGCCCCCCAGGAGCGCTGGTTCTGGCGGGTGAGGAATAACCAAGTGATAGATGGATACCCAATGCCCATCGGCCATTTCTGGCGGGGACTGCCTCCGTCCATCAACACTGCCTACGAGAGGAAGGACGGCAAATTTGTCTTCTTCAAAGGTAGCCAGGCCTCAGTCTGGGTGTGGAGAGGGTCTCCCTGGATGAGCAGATTCCACTTGACTCCTCCACAGACCCTAGAACCCAAGTGGGACCTCAGTCCCGCCCTTCTGTTGCCTCCCCAGGAGACAAGCACTGGGTGTTCGATGAAGCTTCCCTGGAGCCTGGCTACCCCAAGCACATTAAGGAGCTGGGCCGAGGCCTGCCGACTGACAGGATCGATGCTGCTCTCTTCTGGATGCCCAATGGAAAGACCTACTTCTTCCGGGGAAACAAGTAAGATCTCAACCCCTTGACCCCAGGCCTGCCTCCTCAGACACCACTACCAGATTCCCTGTCTTCTGGAGAAAGACCCATTTTACCTCCAGGATGTTTCCCTGGAGAAGGAGTTGGCTAAGCCCCTGTTGTTGCCTAGCAACAGGCAGCCTCCTTTGGATGATGAGTGAGTGGGATGTGACCGGGTCACCATTTCAGACCTGGTCATTTGACGCCTTCTGCCCCCAGCACTGTGCCTCCGCTCCAGCAGCCGGGCACTGTCATTAAGGGCTGCTGGTGGCTTCTTACAGCCTGGGCCCTCCCCCCCACCCCCACCTTCCGCCAGTTTCAGCTGCAGGCCCTCATTACTCAAACCCCTGTCCAGAGCCACTCTTAACTCACTGGTGAATCAGTACCAGGTCCTGCTACCTTCTGAGGACATGCCCAGTGCCCAACCACTTCCCTTCCTCTCTGCTCCACCAGGT
This sequence comes from Micronycteris hirsuta, assembly GCA_004026765.1. Lineage (NCBI taxonomy): Eukaryota > Metazoa > Chordata > Mammalia > Chiroptera > Phyllostomidae > Micronycteris > Micronycteris hirsuta. The sequence continues at coordinate 6,915 of PVJI01006798.1, read as the reverse complement.
ACTACCGTTTCAATGAGGAGCTCAGGGCAGTGGACAACGACTACCCCCAAAATATCAAGGTCTGGGAAGGAATCCCTGAGTCTCCCAGAGGGTCATTCATGGGCAGCGATGAAGGTGAGACGGGCGTGGGGAGTGCCTCTGTGGGGAAGATCGATGGGCACGGGAGTTAAGAGAGAGGAGGAGGAGGAAAGGTGGACAGTGCTGTGGGAAGAGCATGACGATGATAATGACAGTGGGGCCCTCGCCACCAGCCAGGCATGGGGCTAAGTGCTTCCCGCGTGTTAGGCCCGTTAGTCCCCACCAGGCCGCCCACCTGGTACTAGAATTACCCCGTTTACAGCTGAGTTCACTGACAGATTTTCCCTCTGCTCTTCTCTCTGGGCCTCCTGGACACTGCCCCACCTCTGTCTCCTTTGCCGCCTTCTCGCCAATTCCCGCAGTCTTCACGTATTTCTACAAGGGGAACAGATACTGGAAATTCAACAACCAGAAGCTGAAAGTAGAGCCAGGCTACCCCAAGTCCGCCCTGCGGGACTGGATGGGCTGCCCTGCGGGGGGCCGGCCGGACGAGGGGACTGAGGAGGAGACGGAGGTGATCATCATCGAGGTGGACGAGGAAGGCAGCGGGGCAGTGAGCGCAGCCGCCGTGGTGCTGCCCGTGCTGCTGCTGCTCCTGGTGCTGGCAGTGGGCCTCGCGGTCTTCTTCTTCCGACGCCATGGGACCCCCAAGCGACTGCTCTATTGCCAGCGGTCCCTGCTGGATAAGGTCTGACCCCCACCGCTGCCCGCCCACTCCTACCATGTGGACTTTGCCTCTGAAGGCCAGTGGCAGCAGATGGTGGTGGGTGGGCTGCTCCCACCCGTTCCAAGCTCCCTCCTCACCCCAACCTCCCTTCTCTGCCTTATGACTGGTCCCTCCTACCCTCATCCCTGGCATTGCTTCTTCCCAAGATGGGTCCCTTGGGGGCTGAACAGGGGCTATCCCTTCCAGTCCCTGCCCCTCCGGGGCCCCTGTACCTTGGTGTATGTCCAGCCTCATCTGAATGTCTTGGCTCTGCACTTGAAGGCAGGACCCTCAGACCTCACTGGTAAAGGTCAAATGGGGTCATCTGCTCCTTTCCATTCCCTGACGTACCTTTAACCTCTGAACTCTGACCTCAGGAGGCTCTGGACACTCCAGCCCCAGCAAGCCCCCAGGTATACCCAATTAGCAGCCTCCACCACTCTTTTTAGCTAAAAGGAATCTAACCTTTTATGAAGGGAGACCCTGAGAGAGTGTGAGGGGGTGGGAGCTGCGAAGCCATCTTAAGATCTTGAAAGGGAAGCTCAAAGAGGGTCAGTCCTCTCCACAAAGATCTGCCTCTCCCCCACCCACTGCCCCCAAGAACTTCATGGAAGGAGCCTGAGCCATTAAGGAGTAAATTGAGGCAGCAGAAACCCCTGACAGCCCTACTCTCCCAACTGTTAGCCTTGGATGGAGATGTCAAGGTGGGAAGAGCTGAGACCAGGGGGCATAGCCACCGGGTGGGGCCCTGGGGAGAGATTTGGTCGGGAGGCCTGGGGATGAGCCTCAAGGCTCAAATGCAGGCATCAGGGGCAGGGCAGTCAGAGGGGACAGGGTTGGACCAAAAGGTGCAGCAGGAGTGGACAGCTGGGGGCAAGCAGGCCAGGCCAGCAAGGATGCCACAGGGTGGGTTGTGGTACCCAGGGGATGGTCCATTTTATTGGAGCTCTCAGGAAGGGCCTGAGGAGGGCATACCTGCTCCTCTTGGTGCCTCCCCTCTGACCAGGCAGCGAAGAGGGGAAGGGCGAGGAGCCCAGAGAAAGGAGCAGGGACTGGGGACTGGCCCTTAGCGAGAGTAGCCACCCACGTCTTAGGGAGCAGGAGGCTCCCAGCAGCAGGCAGCCCTGAGTCAGTTTGCCTCAGCCAGCCTCAGGGAGGGGCAGGTGCCTGTGCGTTTCTTATTTCTTGGTCAGGTTACCCCCTCACTTCCTGATGCCTCTGCCCCTCAGCCTATCCTATTGGTGTCCTGCACCCCTCACCCCCACCCAGCCCACCCGTTTGAAGTCTCCTCCGGCCACCCCGCCGAGGTGGCCATGGTACCAGGGACTTGGGAGAGTGAGAGACCTTTCAGGGAGTGAAAGGAGAGGGATGTCAGGGGCGGGGGCGTGGGGGGGGGATGGGGAGAACGGTGCTGGTAGTTCGGCTAAGTGTGTCTTGTTTGGGGTTTTTTTTGTTTTGTTTAATGTATATTTTTATTATAATTATTATATATGAATTCCTTTCAAATTGTTCCTTTTTGTTAACAAGGGGCATGGGGAAGGGTGGGGGGTGGGGGGCAGAGGCATCCGACCCCAGGAACCTGCAGGGCGGGGCTGGGTCAATGCCCTCTAAGGACATTTTTGACCTTGTTCAACCTTTCCACAAAGAATAAATGGTGTTTCACATTCTTTGTGTGGCTGCAGGTCTCTCACAGGGTGAAGGGCTGTGGCTACAAGGAGAACGGAAAGGGGGGAGCATGCTCATGAGCAGCGCTTTCCAGGGGGGGGCATTCGGTATTTTTCATGAAGGAGTATGTTTACTCTTGGTGGACAAAGGGATTCAGGGGCCAGAGTTGAAGAGGAAGGTGTACTCCGTGAGGGCAGAGGGGGCGATCCACAGGGCCCAGCCTGGCCTAAGGGGCTACCTTTGAGGCCCAGGGCTACGAAGGCAAGAGGAAGTGGTCAAGCTGAGGCCACTCGGAAAATCTTCCTAAATCATACTATCCGTCCTGTGATCTGGCCACAGACCCTGTTCCCTCAGGGCTCTGCCTCCTGCTGGGGATTCCCAGGGTCACATTCAGCCCCAGGCTCTGGCCGGCCTTCCCCCTCAGCACTCAGGATCTAAGCCTCTTTCAGGCCTGGGCCTTGGCTCCTGGGGCAGAGGTAACAGACGGGGAAACACAAGGGCAGCTTCAAGGCAATTAGGAGTGGCCTATCTCTGGCCAAACAGGGCTTTTACCCCAACCGCCCAGGAGAGGCAGGATGGTCAGGTTGGAAGGGCAGAACAGAATAGCGAGGCTTTGTTTCCTCTTTCCTTATAAACTGCCGCCCAGACAGGGTTCCCAGGCTGCTGACCCACCCTTCCTCCAAAACCAGCCTGAGGGAGGAATAGCTCAGTTGCTGAGTCAGCTCAGCTGGAGGGGAGCAGTCCTCCCCAACTCCCCACCCCTTTCCCTTCCTGCCTCAGCCCAGCCCACCCTGGGCTTCGGCCCAGGCCCCCTCCACAGCCTGCCTCCAAGAGCCCTGGCCCCACCTAGGCCAGTCCTATCCAGCTGCTATTCAGGGCTGCTTGGTGTGATTGCTTTGGCAGAAGGGGTACCCCACCTTCCTGCCAGCCGGGAACCCTGACCCTACACCCAGCCTCCTGTGCCTCTCCTGCCAACAGCTGTTTGGCACAGCCCGTGTGTCTCAGTGGAGTTGGACACGGCCTCCCTGCCACCCTCACCAGAGGAGGTAGGGACCCCTGAGAAGCTGGCACGGAAAAACCAGGAGCGTCTAGGGGTGGTGAGGCCTGTGGATGTGGCCAGGAGCTCAAAGATGAGCTCATGGCCCCCTTGTGCTTTTGTGGCCCACATCTGGAGGCAATTACAGATGTTATCCAGTGGGAGTTCTGCAAAACACAGCTGGAACCAGTGGAGGAGCCTGGGGAGGGGGTGGCCAAAGGGAAGAGGAGGGAGAGCCCCGGGCTCCCGAGGCTGAGTGCGGTTTCCCCATCACGAGGAAATTGTTTGGCCCTGGTTCTGGAATCACAAGATGCTCTCTGAAGCCAAGGGGGAAGATGGGAACGGAGGACCAGAAACAAAGGGGGAAGGAGTGGAAGAGCAGGGAGAACTGCGGGGCGGAGGCCGCCGGTCTCGTGCTGCCCCGGGCCTGAGGGATCCAGCCCAGTGAGGCCTCCTGGCTACCCGGGAAGTGACTTGGTGACCTCCAGGCCCTGGCTGAGTGAACCACGTGCCCTGGTCAGGCTGGGCTAAGAGGAGAGCAGAGGGCCCCAGGGCTCCTAAGAGACCTGCAAATGTGCTTTCACTGGCCCTACCCCCTCCGTCCATTGGGCCTGACCCAATGTCTACGGTTCCAAGTTCCTTTATTCGAAAGCAGCACATGTGAGTTAGAGCAGCCAGGAGGGAGCCAAGGGGAATCTGTGAGGAGGTTTGGGCAGAACCCAGGGACGCCGGCTCCGAGGAGACTAAACTGGGGGCAAGTGCTGAAGAGAGGCAGCGCTCTGCCCACCACTACACCCCACACATTTGGAGGGGGGAGCCACGGACTCGCTTGCCATCACCTCCCTTCTCCGAGGATCTTGCCACCAGCTCTGCCTACTCCTCCAAGGCTGCCAGCCAGGCAGGGGGACGGCAGGGTGGGAAAGGAAGAGCTCTAGAGAAGAGAGGACTGAACAGTGATTCCCCGAACACACAGCCTAACCAGCTCTGCTGACCTCTCACGGTCCCTCCCCAAGGGCCCCCTCTCCCCACAATCTGATGGATGGCCCGGCCCTCTCCCTTCTGTATCCCTATTTCCCTTTCCAAATGTAGGAAACTGACATTTGCCAAGATCTTCACAACACCCAATGGCACAGGTGCTAACACTGCCTCCATTTTACAGATGCCATAACTGAGGCCCAGATAAGACTTGCTGAAAGCCACAGCTTGTTAGTCCAAAATTAAAACCCAGGTCATCTGATTTTTTTTTTCTATACAGGCAGTCTGACCATGTCTCTGGAGTATCCCTTCCCGTGTGGACCCCACTGAGCTGGGTGTCTGCATGGCAGGGTCTGCCAGCACGCACGTGCAGCTAACTCCTCTGCCCTGCAGTGCATCCGACATCAGCATGGGGACCGGGGGTGCCGGGGGAGAAGGGCCCTTCCTCAGGAATCTACTTTTCCAGTAGTCATGTCCCTTCGTGGGGGGAAGGAGCAGGCGTTGCCAGGGAAGAAAGGAGGCAGCAGGACTCAGAAGCCGAGGTACTGAGTAGAACACTGGCAGCAGGTAGGGGAGGGAAGAGCATGGTGAATGGCTGTGGCAAGGGTTTGGGGGGCCCTCAAGAGCAGTTCCCACTCCCTAAAACCCCAAGGAAACCCCAGTCAAGGATGTTCCATTGTCCTGCAGTCCCCGTTCCCCCTTCCAACCACCCCCTCCCCTTAAACTTGATTTCACCTCCTTTAGAAGATCAATTCCTGCACACCTAGCCTGGGGGTTTGCCTTCCTCCTTCAAGCAGTCTTGGGAGACTGGGGAGACCCAGAGGTGGGGAGGGGGCAGGGAGACCTAGAGGCAGCCTGCAAGGAGGCTGGACAGCAGGGGCCTGAAAGGGAGGCAGGCCTGACTGGCCAAAAGCCACCTTCCAAATGAGCTCACGCACATACTTTCCACGCTGGCCCAGGGCCGATGGCTGAGCGCCTTCCAGGCCAGCCTTCCCCAGTCAGGCCCAACCCCCTCTGTCCTCCCCTGTCCCTCACCAGTCCTGGGCCCAGAGGTTCCGCAACAGGATCAGGCACCCCAGACCAGAGCTGTCACCACATTCCGGGGGTGGGGAAGCTTCCTCTGCCTCCATGCTGAGGCCAAGTACCCCCAGAGTCCCTTATTCCTCCGAGGGCCCCTTTGTGGCTTAGAGGAGGAGATTAGCTTCCTGCCCCCAAAGACCCACACCTGGGGAGGGAGGGCAGAAGAGGGAACAGAAGAGGTGTCCACACTGTAGTGAATTGGCGGAAGGGCTTCCTTTGAGTGTCTGAAGTAGCTCATTGACTCAGGGACCAGGCCAGGTCTGGAGCTGCCTCACCATGGATCACTTCCTGCTCACTCACTTGATTTCCCGCTAGGGCACTTCCCTGATTTGGGGCAAGATGGGATCATGGGGCCTGTGTGACGCAAGGACAGGCTGACCACAAAGTTGGGGGAGGGGGGTGGCAAGAAAGGGGGAACAGGACACCAGTGCCTCTGAAGGCCTAGCGGACTCACACACATGCAACAGGCTGCAGCTCATTTTGATCCCGCCTGCGGTCAAAGACATTATCCTTCACCCAGCTTCCAGAGACATGTAGCACCAGGCCAGAGAGCAGGATCGATTCCCCAAAATGCTCTCTTTAGCCACTCAGTGCCTGGCTCTGTGCTAGGAGTGTGGCTGCCCTGACCGTATACCCTGGACCCAATAATATCTTCCTGAGGTTCTGTGAGTTAGTATATCTGGACGTGACAATTTGTCCATTTGGCCACTGCACAAACATGTACTGTCCTTACATTTGTTTTAATCTAGAGTAAAATTTATTGGGATGCTACTAGAAAAGTCTATAAAGGCTTCCTAGGGGAGGGTGATAATGAGCTTGGAGAAACACTGAATTAGAAGTCAATCTCTCAGTCACATGAATTTCCTCTCAACACCATCATTAGCTTGTCCTTACTTAAAAAAGAAAAGATTTTATTTATTTATTTTTACAGAGTGGAAGGGAGGGAGAAAGATAGGGAAACATCAATGTGTGGTTGACTCTTGTGCGACCCCCACTGGGGACTTGGCCTGAAACCCAGGCATGTGCTCTGACTGGGAATCAAACTGGTGAACCCCTGGTTCACAGGCCAGCGCTCAATCCACTGAGCCACACCAGCTAGGGCTCCTGAGTTTTTTTTACAGAAGAGTAAGATGCTTCTAGGCACACAGAAGCCCCTTAAGTTAATAAAAGTTTGCTGCCCTGGCTGGTGTAGCTCAGTGGATTGAGCGCGGGCTGGGAACCAAGCGGTCCCGGTTCGATTCCCAGTCAGGGCACATGCCTGGGTTGCGGGCCAGGTCCCGGTGAGGGCCATGTGAGAGGCAACCATACATTGCTGTTTCTCTCCCTCTCTTCCTCCCTCCCTTCCCCTCTCTCTCTAAAAATAAATAAAAATAAA
>PVJI01006797.1:30486-83557 GCA_004026765.1 Micronycteris hirsuta | reverse complement strand
TGCACTGGCCTGGGGGCTAGTCCACTCGGGGAGGCCTGGCTGCATGTGCAGCTTCTGCTCAGCACTCAGGTGGGGGCACAGAGCAGCGGCAGCAGAAAGTGAAGCTTCAAAGAAGTTGTGAAGCTGGCAGCCTCCCTTTGGGAGGTAATGAGTGAGGCAAGCCATTATGACAATGCTCCATGTCTTTTCCAAACGTGCCCCGGAGAAAAACGCTGTTAACATTCTACTAAAGCCCCGAAGCAGGAGGATTAGTAACAGCTCTTGTCTGGGACTCAGGCAGCCAGTAGGAAAGTGGACAGGGAAGACCTGGCCATTGGGGAGCCTGAGCCTCCACACGGGGCGAGGAACTGGTAGCGGAAGAGGGCGAGAGAGCTTTGAGAATGGTGAGAAGCCCTCAGTTTTAAGAACAAGCCGAGCCTCTAGACTGTCCACAGAGTGGGCACACGCACCAGGGGCATTCTCTTGTAGGGGATTATCCACTTCTACCAGGTTGGCTTAGTTGCCATGACCCAGTCACAGAGATGGGGCTCCTCCCTGGGCTGCGCACATCAGAACCGGAGTTCCCGGGACATTTGCTTCTCCGTGGAGTGCAGGCTGCTTTTGCAGGGTCAAGGACTTGGCCGAGGCTGACACAGGTGCCCCAGCTCCAGGTATCACAGCCACTGGGACAAGAAAGGACTCCACATGGGCAGAGGAATAAACTGTGGAGTGACTTGGGAATTCAGTCACAGGCAGGAAGCAATAATAGCACAGCCAGCTCACGAGGTCACCCCTCTTTCATGGACTAAGTGAGTGTGAGGTGCTGGGCGCTGGGCTGGGGCTGTGGGTAGACCTGCGGAGACACCAGGAATGGACTCAGGTTTTGTGTGTCCTTTACCGAAAATAATACAAGATCACGCACACAAAGTTTGGCAACATGTGGATATTTATTTAGAATAAGAAAGAAATTACAGCAAATGTCATTTTTTTTTTAAGCTGACAACACCCAAACAAAAGATACCGTGCTCTAATTAGTGGTCAGACACAGCCCTGTAAGGTTTTCTGCTAACATGTTTGCTAGCATATTCTTTGATCTGCATCTGACAACAATCTTGTAATGTTATTTTCCAAGGAGGACAGAAAGATAATCCGCTCTTTCCTCTTGGATAGTTTATCAGAAATTGCTGTGCATTATTGGTAGCGGAGGCAAGGTTCTTTCATCTTCATGTATCATTATAGTCACGGACACGTGCGGGTTGTCGTAAATTGGGAAAAAAAACTCCTGAGTCCAGTATGCGGATCGTAGACTCTGTTCATGCTGCTCTTTTGTGTGGTGGGGTTCGGCTTCTCATAACCTTGATTTCTTCTGTTATTTCATTATTTGTACTTGCTGGATGTCTCTTCATCTGGACCAGCGGCATTTCCATCTAGAGTGACAGACAAGGTTTCCACACACTGAAGACACATCTGGTCTGTTTTTCAGTTTGTATTTTTGACTTCCATTGAGATCATTCCTGTCTATCGGTTTTGAGTTTTGGAGTGATCATGAATTCTGAGCAATGTACAAAACTGATCTGTAAGCAAGGACCGCGCGAAGGACCTTCACGTGCATTTTTAAATGCCAGCACTTTGTATCTAGCCGCATCATTGTGACATCACCGCGGTTTTGCGCTTCACACATTGACTGTGTGGGAGTTTGCCAGGCGAGTTTCTTGAAGTAATTTTGCTGCCTCTGTGGGGATTTTGTACGTAGTGTTAACTGAAACTTCCCAATGTCTTGGAGGACAAAGTGTGTTGGATTCACTGAGCTATGCCCTGGTACACGGGGATGTTTAAAACATGCTACTTTCCACTTAGACATGGGCCCTGTTTGTAGTATTGCTACAGGGGTGTGCCCTCCAGCATAGGGTTATGATAAACATTCATTTTGCTACATCCCATAAAAAAGAATTTAAAAATGTGTGCCAAATGTGTAATTGTGCACACAACACTATTGAACAGATTCCTGAGAAGAGAGACTTTTTTTTGAAATCTAGGTATGGATGAGTGCTGAAGCCTTTGCTTGCACTTCTACTGGTCCTGTGACTGTTGAGAGTGTTACAGACTAGCCTTGGCTCCGTGCATTTTGAATTTTGTTTCTCTTCCACCTCCAGGTGCTGTGGAACATGTTTACACACCACGCAATCTCCGGACCTGTGCCTTTGTCCATGATGCCGGAGGCACCCTCAGCGTCCTGGAGAATCCACTTCTGTCCACCCACTGAGCTTGTACTCAGTGGAGAGAGGAGTACAGGTAGGCTGTAGACGGGCCACAGCAGGATCACATGGTCAGTCCACATCAGAGGAAAGCACCGGAATGGGGGGAATCAGAGAGACGGGACCTGGGTCAGCTCGAAGAGCAGGGAAGGCATCCTGGGGAGATGGGGTTCAAGCTGTGTGATGGCAAGCGTTTAGCCAGATGACCTGGAGGAGAGAGGCACTTCCGAAGGAGGGCCCAGTGCGAGTGAGGGCCCAGAGGGGCGGAGGCACACAGAGTCCAGGGAGAGGTGAGGGGGGAAAGGGCTCAATAAAAAAGCAGGGGTGCAGTCACGGCACACCTGGAGTGGCGTGCTAAGGGGGCTCCGCCCTGGGTGACAGGGAAGTGTTGGAGGGGAAGCTGAGATTTACACTGAGAAAGCTCCCGTAAAGCAGTGCTGAACTGGTGAGGGACAAGGTAGTGGTGATGCTGGTGCGAAAGTGTGAGTAAGAGTAGCTGTGTGTGAGAAGAAAAGGTCCGAATATCAGGAAAAATTAAGGAATGTGAGAAAAAGCTTTGGTTGAGTGGGAATTTCCAGGGATAATGATCCAGGCGTCTGGACTGATGAGGTGTTGAGAGACGGGGGAGGGGACAGAGGACAGAGGAGGAGCAGCAAGCTTGTCGGGGGAAGGCAGAGAGCTCCTTGAGGTCCTTACAGGACATCTCAGTAAAGATACTATGAGAAGGGACAGCAGGTGTACCCCCAGTGCTGGGGAGGGATCTGCCATAGCACTGACTTGGGAGGTCAGTGAAGCCACAGGCATGCATGAGCTCTTCAAAGGGGAGAGCGTGGCATCAAAGAGTCAAGGACATACATAGCCCTAGAGCCCGAAACACTAGCACTGAAGGAAAAGGGGAGGAGAAATAGGCATAGGAGACTGGGAAGAAATGGTCAGCGAGTAGGAGAAAGAACTGTGTCCAGGCAAGTTTTCCTGAATTTGAGCATAATCCTAGACCGGCGCAGGATCAGACAGAGCTCCCAAGGAAGCCTTGATGGCTGGGGAAGCTCACAGGACGGCAAGCACGTGTTCCATTGTACAGGCCGGCAGCATTCCACAGCGGCGGCGTCTGCTCGTCCTGCCAGTACTTGAAGGGGAAAGCCTCTTCCATCCTTTTCCCCAGACGGACTCGAGGAAATAGAAAATCACAGGGCACACAGGGTCTGAGGTGGACATTGCATGCAATTAGTAGAGAACACAGACAAATATAAGGCATGTGAGTTTTGCCTAAAATTATTTCACAACTCTCTATCTCCATGGCCTAAAATGGAAACCTAGCATTTGCATATACATGTATATTTACTAATGGCATTATTAACTATTATTATTTTTTCTATTGCATTGTATTTAGATGAAAACTAGTATGTATTGAATATTATCTCAGTTAATTAGCCAGAATACTATGTAGCTTAACACACCAAAGTTTTTTCTCACTTATGGTTCATATCTCCCATGGGTCTGTGGGAGTTCTGCTCCGTGTGGTTACTCTGGGTCCAGAGTGACCAAACGTTCACCATCTCGGAGCTATGCCAGGTGGCGCACTCGGTTTCCTCTGTCACCTGAGCTGGGAGAGAGAGCCCCGTGGTATCCCGTGCTGGCTCTACAGGCTCGTCCCAGCAGGGATCTAGAGCACCCGATTCACAGCCCTGTGGCCAGGACTAGTCCCACAGCCCCGTCCAGCTGCCTGGGGCTGGGGAATGCGGAGGGCCCGCCACGCGTGCTGGGTGGTGTGTGTTGCTGCCACACTCCGTGTTGTCCAAATCCAAAATCCCAAAGCCAGTTTGGATCAGGAAATCCAAATACAACAATGATAAAATGTCCTATTAGTAATATTAACATGCAATAGTAAAATCTTTTATTGAAAATTATCTAAACAAATATAAATGGAAATACATCTCTGTCTGGTTTCATTGGAAACAATTTTTTTAAACCTAGTTATTTAGATTTTGACGTATTATTTGTAGTACTAATAGTGTAATGCCACATTGAAACTATATTAATATTTTTTCCAATATTAAGGGTAACTAGAGTAGGTTTTACTATTGTTTTTATAACAAAATAAGTATAGGACATGCAGAAAATGACAGTCATAAAAAGTTTTAGCTGTTTTTATTTTGCCTTTGCTATAAAAATCTTGGTATAATTTAAATATGTTATGAAGTATTTTTTCTTTGCTTTCTTTAGTAAGTGCACAAACACCGCAGAGATAAAACATGCCGTCCCTTAGCAAGGAATTAAGTTTCAACCAAAACTTAATTCACCGATAGGCATTTTTCTTCTCATTCCAATTTATAAGGACATTACTAGACTATGAAATGTTAAATTTCCCAGTTTTATTGTACAATATGTTTTTATTGGGAACGAAAAACATTCAGTACAAAGTCCCTAAATTTGGAATTCCCACTTATTTGGAGAAAAGAAAGCTCATATATAAGAATTCTTAAAAAAGAAAAGTTGGGAGAGAGTTTTATTTCCTTTTCTTGGTTCAGAGCCCACCATTTCATAGGCCAAGATGGAAAAGTGTCTCTTTCTCTCGTTTTTTAAGAATTTCCAGCCCTGTGTAGAGAACTGCCCCTGCGTTTCTCCTTTGCTCTCACACTCAGGACACCTGGGGTGCCAGTCGTGCGGGCCTTTCACGCCGCCAGGTGATTCTCCATGACGCCAGGGGGCTCCTGAGATTCCCCGCAGTTCCGACGCGACCCGCCTGCAGGTGGACTCGGACCGCGCAACGCCACTGCACTTCACGCACCGGTTGAAAGTCCCAAGTCATCACCGGGACCTCTGACTGATCAGTTATAAATCGGGGTTCCCGCAACCGCCTCCTCAGGCTTGATAGTTTGCTGGAACGGCCCACACAGCTCAGCTAACTATCAAGGACGTAATAAAGAGCATCAAAGAGCAGACAGATGAAGAGACGTGAGTCTGGAAGAATCCTGAGCATGACCCGCCACTCCCGTGGAGCGGGGCTGCCCGCCCTCCTGGCCTGCAGGTGTGCCCGCCCCCCTGCAGGTGTGCCCGCCCCCTCTGCAGGTGTGCCCGCCCCCCCAGGGGCTCTCCGACCCCGCACTGCTGGGATTTTTATGGGGGCTTCATCGCGTGGGCGTGAACAGTCGTGAACTCAGTCTCCAGCTCCTCTCCCCTCCCAGAGGGTGGGGGTGGGGGTGGGGTGGGGCTGAAAGTTTTGACTTCTACTCCTGGCTTGGTCTTTCTGGTGATGAGCCTGCGTCTAGGAGGCCACCAACAGTGGCCGTTAGAACAAAAGACACTCCTGTCACCCAGGAAGTTCCAAGGGATTGAGGAGCCCTGAGTCGGGAACCAGTGTCAAAGACCAAACATCAGAACAAATGTGGGTGCTCGTACCACTTGGGAAATTACAAGGGTTTTAGAAGCTCTGTTCCGGGAACCAGAGGCAGAGACTAATATATATTTATATACTTTTTCTATTATTTCACACCTTGGAAGAAATTTTTATGTTCCTCTTAAGCTCATATTATTATTACATCTCAGTATAATTTTGCAGGGCTACCAATTTCCATAGCATATAGGTTACTTTGTTGGTGAAAGGTTACACTTAAAAAGAAAATAGTAATTAGACACAGTTTAAACATTATAGCATCTAATTTTTTGATTTTTGAATTTATCTTGAAGTTGTAAAAGATATAACTTAAAACTCTTTACACACTCACACATACATTTTCCTGGTCAGAACATGTTTATTTCTCAAGAAGACTTTTTAAAAGAAGGCTTTGAAAGATATTTTTAAAAACGGGGTTTTAGATTTTTAATTACGTATTTTCTATTAGATATTTAGAGCATACCCTTTCTTGTCAGACAATTTCTCTTTGTCTTTGTGACTTAAATCTCTGAATATCATATTGAAACTATGTATTACTTTATGGAACATGTGTATAAATTATAAAGCAATAAGGTGACAGATTTTTTTTTAAACAGAAGTCTTTGATACTATATAAAACGAGAAGAGAGATTATGGATGGTATCGAAAGTTTATTTCTCTGCAAATTACAAAACAGAAACCCACTCAGCGTCGCTCACCAGATGAGTGGCGTGAATAGGGTCGGCAGCAGGGCCGGCTGCTGCTCGGGCTCAGCGACGCAGCCAGGAGCCCCGGCTTCTTTGCATCGCTGCCCGCTGTCACCCTCCGCAGGCCCACCTCCTGCCTCAGCGGGCGTGGTGTCTCATGGTGACAAGGTGGCTTCTGCCCTGCAAACCTTCTCATCTGTGTTCCAGTTAGGAGTAAGAAAGAAGGGGAAGGACAAAGGCTACCTCCCAGCCAAACCTTGACTTTTAATCCAGGCGAGAGCACCTTCCTCCAGGGCTCCCTCCTGCATCTCACGGGGCAAAACTGAGGCAGGAGGCCTTGCTCAGCAGCCGGGGTGCTGGGAGGATGCACCATTTTAACGCTTCTGTTCTTAATTGAGGAAGTGGGAATGAATACTGAACAGGCAATTAGCAGGATTTGCTGAACATCCCAGAATTAAAATAAAATACATGTGTAATGAAAACCTTAACATGTGCTGTATTTTTTGGACCATAAGATGCACCTAGGTTTTAGAGGAGGAAAATAGGAAAAAAAATTTTTGAAGCAAAAAATGTGGTAAAATATTTAATAAATAACATTCAGACTATAACTCAGCTACATTCGGACTATAAGATGCACCCCCATTTTCCTCCCAAATTTGGGGGAAAAAGTGAGTCTTATAGTCCAAAAAATACAGTATGCATTTGACCAGTGAATGAGAAACATTCAATTTTATTTGTAATTTGCCCCTTTTTATGGTTTCCCTCCTATAAAGAGCCATCTTAGAGCACTTCTCAGCTCCATTCTTGTCACCTTCTGCATTTGACACTTGGGTGTCCCTTTTTCTTCTTAAATAAAAGGATCTTTGCTTATTTTTAAAATAAAATGAGGGGGACTCTTCCTTAAGTCACAGATAAAAACAGGCCTAATTAAGGATGTGCCGGAACCCTTTCAGCACACAAACCCGAGTGTGCACAATGATGACCAGACGATGAAATCTTGCACTTCCCGGCTTTGTTCTATCACGTGTTCTGATGCCCTTTGAACCCGCTCATGCAAAGTCAGAAGCAAGCGTCCTGATCAGCGGGCAGCTCTCCCTCACGTGGTCCATCTCTTGGTTCTGCCCCATTGACCATGGCTTCCAAGTGTGCATGTACTCTGTGTCCAGCAGCAGAAGGGAAAGAGCCCGGAGGACAGACTGCTCACGGCAAGTTTCTAAGGACCAGGCTCGGCGTGGCTGGCATCACGTCTGTGCATGTGCTTTTGACTAGACCTGCATCACGGGACCACCTGAGCTGTAGCCCCGTGGCAAGGAGGGAGACTGGGAACTGCTCTGCAGGGAGAGGAGGAAGGGGTGAGGGGGAGAGCCAGCCGGGCTCTGCCACCCGGCAGATGTGGCTGCTCAGCAAACAATTACCGGGTTCTGGCAAATACTCTCTGAGTCTGGCAATTAGGAGTTGGCAGGGTTGCATTTCCCTCCTCCACAATTTTGCTGCAGAAATACCACAGCAAAAAAATCTTATTTGTGGAATCTAAAGAAAAATATAAACAAACACAACAGAAATAGACTCCTAGATGCAGAGAACAAACTGAGGTCTGCTAGAGGGAGAGAAGTGAGGGGGTGGGGAGAAAACGGTGAAGAGATTAAGTGTAAATTGCCAGTAACAAAAATTGTCACAGGGATGTGAAGTACAGCATGCGGTACATAGTCAGCCATACTGTAATGACTATGTATGGTGCCAGAGGGTACTAGACTTATGGCGGATCGCTTAGTAAATTGTAAAATGTCTAATGACTAGGCTGTACTCATGAAACCAATATAAAATAATATTGAATGTCAACTGTAATTGGGAGGGAAAAAAAGGACCCATTTTGGGCTCCTGATCTCCAAAACAAAGAAAAAAACATAAAAAAAACCTCACCAAACAAAAACATCACGTTCTAAATATAATTCTGATCAATGTAGCAGAGATCGCAAAACAGACACGAGCTCATGCTTGTGAGCCTGGAAGCCTCTGCTCTATTCTTAGTGACTGCTCCCGGTGCCCTGAACTAGAGGCTCGCTGCAAGACAGACCCGAAGATATTCAGTGCGCGCTGGTGGCAGGACCAGCCAGCCCTCACGCTGGGTGGCTGGTGGGAGTGCTCTGGGAGGTGTGGGCTCACAGGGCTGTGGTGCTCTGGACTTCAGTGCTGTTCTGCAAGAAGCGGCTGCTGCAGGTACTTTCTTACCTGTTGTTCATAAAGGGTCCCGGAGACCCAAGGCACCTCTGTAGGCAGCCACATACCCTGAAGCACCCTCATTTCATCAATTCAAATGACTTCATTGTTAGTAGTAGTAGTACAACTTGGGCCTCAGGTACAAAGAGGTTGACTTAATGAGCCCCTCTGCTCATGTCCTGCTGTCCTCCTTGGTCTATTCCAGGCTCCATTCCCACCCTGTGCCCCCTCCCTCCCACAGGCCACCCCACTAATGTGTGGATGTTCTAACGCATGCTCTTTTGTCTGTGTGTGTCCTTGAAAATGGGTATAGCTTTGTGTGCCTCTATTGTTAACTTTTATTGATTCTGTTGGGTTAGAGATCTCATTCTGTTGCTTAATGTTTTTCTTCCCCTACCACTATTCTTACGTGATCTTCCCATGTTGTTATGTGTGTTAGGTTGGGTTTCCCAGGAAACAGACTCTGAGATAGAGATGAGCGTGAGGAAGTTTACTGGGACTTTCTGTGCTCAGGATCAACCCCTTGGAGAGAGAAACAGAGGGAGGGGAGCCAGAATGGGAAGAGGAGGAGCAGACATCTGAGGAGCTCTGGAGCTGGGACGGCCCTGCTGAGTTGCCATGACTGAAGGCCAGGAGCTCAGCCTCAAGGCATCAACCAGTTACTGGCTGTGGGCTGACCTGAAAGTGTGACCAAGGTGAGGGGCTTGCTTAGGCCGAGAGCAATTTTCAGAGAGGGGTGCAGGTATGGGCATCAGCGGCCCACAGGTCTGGAGGAATGAATGTTTCCATCTTGACAGGGGCTGGGGAGTGTGCTGTACTCTCTGCTGCTCCATGCAGAAGTCCAGGAAGTTATTTCTCACCCCGCTTCAGATCCCACCACATCCTTGTCCGTGTCTGCAGACGGCCTCACCCGCCTGGTACCACAGATGCTATTGCAACAAACATCGCCATTTACCAGGTGGATCTGGGACCTGCTCTGGGGATGTTGGAGTGGAATCCTGGGCCCTGGGCGATGACACAGGTCGCCCCGAGTGGTGGTCTCTGCCTGTGTCCCCCGCAGGGGTGCACGGGTGTCTGGGCCCCACCAGCTTCTGATGCTCTTGCCAATCTGATGGGCCTGTGATGTCTGGTTTGGGTTGAAATTTGTATTTTGATCATTGCTGATTGGTTTGAGAATATCTTTATATGCCTCTTAGTCCCTTGAGTTTTGTCTTCTGTGAGTTGTCTTCATATTTTTTGTCCGTTTTCCCACTGGGTTCTAAAAAAAAGTTTTCTGATTTTTTTAAAGGTGGTAAACAAACCTCCAGTATAGATTTAAATGATGATATTCAAAGAGTTAAAGCAAACCTTCTCTGGAGCGTGGGTTCCTGTGCAGAATGTTTCACGTGTTAACTATTCTCTCTCTCTTTCTTTGTCTGTCTGTCTGTCTGTGAGTGTGTCTGTCTCTCTCTCACACACACAATGCTGTGCATCATGAAGTATTTTTGAAGAAATTATTACTTGGATTATATAACAATGATCTTAATGGAGGATTTTTTGGAGTGGTTGATTAAAAAACAACAACTCTCGCTGCTTTCTGTATGCAGACCATTAAGCTTTTTACACCTTAATCTACAAAAGCTTACAACATTTTCTACCATATTTGGGTTAGAATTCCCATGTATAGTCAATTGAATCTATAAAGGAGCTGCGGAAGGTGGAAAGGCTGGTCTTCTCACTCCCCCTCCCTCTCTCCTTTTCTCCGTCTCTCTGGTGTGTCAGTTGGAGTCCTGGAAGCCCTGGGGGCTGTGATTTGGGGGGTCTTTTTAAGGTGCATGGTTTTGTTTGAAACAGAAGAAGACCCCATTCGAATGGTTTTCATCCCAGAAACGGTACGGTACGACCTGCACACAGACTGTGTCATCACACTGGGTGGGCTCTCCCTGGACTCTCCCTCCACACCTCCCCCCGCCCCCTCTGGGAAACTCCCTCAGGCTAGCCTGCTTTACTTTCCCCAGGGCAGCGTACCTCAGGGGAAGAATACATTCCAACCCATCTGTCCTGGGTTGAGATTTTCACTGTGTACAGATCAAATGATCCCAAGAAGCCCAGGTTGCCTACAAAATGGGCTGAACATGCAGGATGAGCATGTTCCCCACCCCCACAAGCATTCAAGGGTCCCACCCTGGCCAGCACACAGCCCTGAAACTATAACCTTAGATTAATTTTCTCAGCCAGAAGTGGCTGTTCTTTAATGCGCCTCATTGATCCCATCTTTTTCCTTGAGTCTGAAGACCGTCTTTCCTCTTTTCTTGCTGAAGTGAGTCAAGGAAATCAGGCAGCAAAACTGGCTGCACATCTGGACACACACATGGTGAAAGCCCTCATCAGCATTTCTGGGTAGCGAGCTGTGTGTCCCGCTGTCCCTCTGTCACACACACTCTCTGAGTTGGGGCCACCTTTTAGTAGAAGCAGCACGCTTCAAAAAAAAAAAAAAAAGCATGCTTCAGCTTGTGTTTGGGTCAAAATCTGCTAGAACCAGGCTGTAGTGATAACCTTCTGGCGACTGTTGAGAGGGAGAGTGCACAGGAGGGGATTTTAAACCAAAGTGCCAAGTGACAGAGTTGACATATTTTAATAAAGTGAAGTTTCTCTATCATTTATTAGCAGGAGGAAAACACACAATGCAGCTTTTTGATTTTTTAAACAGGTCTTGTCAGAGAAGGCTGTGGCTGCCCGTCACTAGCGCTGCAGATAAATAGCTACATTTTCCAGAAAGCAGGGGGTCACTTCTCACTGCCAGCACCTCCCCCGTGCTGAGTGGAGTCTGGTGGACGCGTGGACGAGGTCTGGAATGCAGAATCCCACACAAGAAGGACTGGGGGACACGTGCCTCTTAGGTGCAGGGTGTGAACTGCTCGTTAACCATGTCATGAGCCAAGCAGTGCGGGGTTCACTTGATCTTGGGGTCCTGGAGCTCTCCTGGGGGACTTTGGACAGTAACATCATCTTGACTGACAAAAATTGGAGCCTATTTGGAAATACCCCCATGTCCACTCTACTCTCTCTCTGGTGGCTCATTCCGGCTGAGACGTGGTGTTTCAGCAGGTGGCATTACAAGGTTTTGGAGTCAAAGTTTAGGGGAGGAAACAGAGAGAGGAGAGCAAGACCCTTCCAGATGTGCAGCCCACATCTGTGCTCATGCCTCTGTTCACTTCTGCTGGAGAAGGCACTGCTGGGAGGCGTCTCTGGAAGCTCAGATTCTCTCGTCTTCCCGATGATTCTGTTCATAAATAACCGCCTGTCTTCAACTAGCTCAAGGTGACTTTCTCATTTGCAATGAAGAACCTTAACCAGTACGCCTCCCCTTTCTCCATTTTTGCTCGACTTAATCATCACTTCTCGAGGGAAACTCTGGCCTCCGATTACAGCAATTCACCCTGTTATAGGTGTGCGTGGTTTCAGGGTGTCTCCTGGGCAGCGCTCATAATGAGTACAATCGTGCACTTATTAATGGGATTATCAAATAGTTACTTCTCTCCTCCACTAGACTGTGCTCTGAGGGAGGGCGGGGAGCTGGTGCCAGCACAGTGTGCGGCTCGCAGGAGGCGCTGAGTGAGGACCTCTGGGACACCTCTGGGCAAAGAACAGACACGTGAATGAATATCGACTTCAAGTTGCTCTGAGTCTCGGCATCATCATGGATTCCAGAACACAGAGGCCAACAGAGACCTTGATCTTACTGCTCTGGGAAAGGACACGTTTGCCTTGCTTCTAAGTGCGGATGTCCACGTAGTTTGCTCTCCTGCTGGTTTTTAGGCTCTGTCTGTTTGTTTTTAATCGTCACCTGAGGATACATTTTTATTGGAGAATGAGGAAGGAGGAAGGGAGGAAGGGAGGGAGAGAGAGAGAGAGAGAGACATTGGTTGCCTTTTGCACGTGCCCATCTGGGGATTGAACCCACAACCCTTTGGTGCACAGATGATGCTCTAAGTAACAAAGCCACCAGGCCAGGACTGGCTTGCATCTTTCAAAGACTTATTTTATTTTTGAAATTGTAGTTGTCTAGCCAGGGCTTCTCATTTCCTATCGGGTGTGTTTGGGGACTGGTCATCGCCCCACTCGCTGAAAAGGGAAACAGCGTTCCTCGCCGGCTCTGGCGCCCGCGCGCTCTGCCTTTTCAAAGGCAACATCTCACTCTGCAGGGCTGGTGACCTGCAAGCAGTGGGGCCGGCACTGGGCTCAGCAGCACAGGCGCAGTGCTCCGAAAACCAGCCCTGGGACAGGGCCTGGGCGCTGCCGCTCACCGGCTGCGACCCTGACAGGAGACCTGGACTCTTGGGAACTCAGTTCCTTCATTTATGAAACGGGATGAAGATGCTTTCTTCGTGGGGTTGATGGAAGGACTAAGGGTCCAAAGTCAGTGTTCAGCAAATCTTTGTCCATCTTCCTGCCCTTTCCCTTTCCCCTCTTTCTGAAAACGTCTGCAATGAGGAGATAGGGAGGAGCCCGCCCACAGAGAGTGCTGTTGAGGCCGGACCCCAGAACCGCTGAACGAACGGGAGAGCGGGTGGATGAAGGAAGGGCCGAACGGAGGAAGGGGTGACTTGCGATACCCGTTACTAGGAGATGTTGGAAGAGTATTGGTAATAGTTGTGGTGATGGTAGTTATTTAGTAAAAAGCAGATGTTTTATGGAAATTACCTGATTTAATTGTTATGAATCTTTTAAGGAAGGTAACCATTGCCACCGTTTTATAAATAAGGAAATGGAAGCTCAGGGAGATTGTCACGCAATGGTGCCACCAGTTAGTGGTTTCACTGAAATATCGTGAAAAGAGAAGGCCACAGACATGTATGCTGTCTGTATAGGAGCATTTATAGGTATATTTGTGTGTGTGTGTGTGTGTGTGTGTGTGTGTGTGAGGGGTTTAGCTTAGTCCTAAGAAAACAGTAGGCACTCACGACATGGCTGATTAAATGACTGTCCATGCTGGTGGTAATTAGAGGGGTAAAGTTAGACAAGTGAAAGGGAGAACAGGAATAGTGGTTTGACAATGTACCTTGAGGAAGGGAACTCAAGGTCAATTCACAGAGAGCTTCTTGGGATACTTTCCTGTTGTGCGAGGGAGAGAGAACGGGGCGAGGGCTCTGAGCAAGTCGGAGGGCTGCGCTCATGGATCCTGGCGGTCAAGGCTCCGGGGCCTGCGTCCAGCGAGGGTGCGGCTGAAGTTCGTGGGCACATACGGAAGTCTCTACAGTGTGACTGAAGTGTGTTTCCCTCTTAAAGGTTTCCAAGTCGCCCCAGAATTATCGTAACCCTGGGACTCAGAGAATATGGACATTTGCTTTTGGGCTGGTCTGAAGCAGGCCGTCTAGAGTGACTACATGGGTTAAAAGCACCAGTTTGAGCCTGAGCGACCCTGAACTTTGGCATCTTTAGCTTAGGAGTATTTATGTAGTCCCTCTGTGCTTTACTTTCTCATTTGTAAATGGAGATATAAGCCTAATAAAATGTTTGTGAGGTTAAAATAAAATATGGCACATAAAGCAGAGCATAGTTCCATGCACCTCATTAGTGATGAATAGACGACATTCATCAGTAACGGTTGACGTGACAACGGGAAGGTCAGCTGGGAGGAGCGGGAGGGAAAGGGCTGGCTGGAGAGAGACGGAGCTGTGCTCAGCCCCACCTGCTCTCTACTGTACACACATAGAGATCCGGCCCTTTGCAGGTGCACAACAGATACATAAGGACTGTCTCTGTATTGGTCTCCAGTGACAATGGTGCGGAGCTGAGCTTTGGGCATAACGGCGCCCTGACGGAGGCGGAGAGGGGCCGATTTTCCATGCCGCCCCACAGCTTACGCCCCTCTCTCCACCCCCACCCCCCGCCGTGTGGATTCAAGACAGAGCCCCTGAGAAAGGTGACCGGCCGCCGCAGCTCTCATCATTGCACCTTATCAGATACGCTGGAGAATAAACACTCTCGGAGGTCGTCTTTACTGTGAAACTCTAAAATCATATTTATTCACCAATTCACAGAAAGTGTCGTAATGACTACCAGCATGAATCAGTTTGTAGGCATTTACAAGCCAAGGCTGAAAATAAATATCTGTCTGTGTTGAATAGCATTTAACAAATTACTTGGAAACAGCAAGAACCTTAATTGTTAGAAATTTAAAGTTTGTGATTCCAACATGGATAAGATCACAGTCATGGGAAGAAGCCCAGCAGAGTCCCGAGAGGGGCCTGACTTCTTCCTAGATCCTTATGTACATACAGATTCCCAGCGCCCCTCACTCTGTGTCGGCCTGAACTGGACAGGGCAGCGCATTAGGCGGGGGTGGGTGCTGGGAGTGTGGGGGTGGGCAGGGCATTTTCTCTGGCCTGCTGCGACTGGGCAGCCTCATTCATGGAGCAAGGTGACAATGTGCTCTCCGGAAACTGGCTTCGACATTCCATAAATGCATACGGTCCCTCTAACAAGACGGTCTAGAGTTGGCCTGGCATCACACACTCACACACACTCACACACACACACACTCACACACACACAACAGTGTGATCGCAAATAAACATATTTTATAGACTAAAACCATTCACTCTCTGACGCAGCTGGAGAGTTCAGAAACCGGACGTGCATCAGGGACACGCTGGCCCACCCCTGGCAGCGCCACCGTGGGAGACACTCCGGCCAGACCGGCGGTCACTGCCCAGACCGTAACAGGGGTTGAAAGTGATTCTGAAAATGAGGCAGGGGATCCGTCCTCTCTGCGGAGCCACACCGCGGGGGCTTCAAAGCGAGGAAGCTCGCCTCTGTACTTCGGACCTTTCTCACCCACGCCGTGGTGGGCCGCCGAGGGTGAGCAGCCGCCGAGACTTCTAACTAGCGGCGGTGTCCCAGGCAGGGGGGAAGGCAAGGGCTGAGAGAAGCAACCACTGGACCTTTCTGACTGGCTGAACCCAGGACTTGACATTTAGTTGCAGAATTGTACCTAAAGTTGGCAAAATTCAACAGCTTTCCACCGTGTTTAGGGCATGGCAGAGGTGATGGGAGGGAAGCCCTCGGTCCTACTGTTCCCTGCAGGAGCAGCCTGCGGGGCGTGATGCTGATGTGGGCTCAGTGTTGTGAACCCACTATGTGCAGCATCCTGTCACTGCTCGCTAACAGAGAGCTGGGCCCAGGACCTGCAGCCGGCTGTCCCCTGGCCGAATCTGTGAGTTGCAAAGGCCAGGTCGTGATGATCAGGGAAGGGGGTGTGGCTGAGCTTCCCCGTCGCCCACTTAATTTGGGTATAATGATGCTGCTGAGTGTCTATCAACGGGTGACAAGCTAGACCTCCAATTTCCAATGCTTACCAAACTCCTACTATGTGCCAGTCACTGTTCCCAGTACTTTGAGAACTAAAAGTAAAGAACAAAAATACGAAAAAGTGTCACATCCAAACTAATGCTTTTATGGAATTTAAAATTTGTTGGGACCATTGACACCTTCACTCTGTATCTCACTAATTTCTCTGTTCTATAGGTGTGTGCATACGACACACACACCGAGCTGTCCTCAGCCCGCTCATCTCTGATAACTTACACTTAGCACATTAACCAACACTCCAAACGAAGGGGCCGCCCAGTCACTCCAAACCTTACCTTACTGACATTACAACGTCCATGCCAACAACCTAGCACAGCCAACTCCATCACTTACAGGTCTCTTTGAAAACAACCAACTTCTACATGCACTTTTCTCTCTAAACTCACCAGCTGGTTTTCTTTCCTCTCCTCCCAAGCCCACTGAGCTCAGGGAACAAAAGCCCTTTTTGGAAGCCACCAAGTTCAGGTTGGAAGCCATCAAGTGGAGTGATACATCATGACTACTTCAATGAAGAACTGAAATCACCCTCCAACAGCTCTGACTTTGGAAGCAATCGATCTGGCTGCCTCTGTGGTCACACTGCCGGATGTACCCCGAAGTTTGCTGAACCTTGGATACAGCTTTCTAGACAGAGCCATGCTCTGACTTCCCGGGTGAGGGGTGTTTCAGTTACTGTCATTCTGATTCCGCCTCCCCTGTTCCCTCTCGAACGCTGAGTCACCTCCATCTCTCTTTTCTTGCTTTTTGAGTGATCAGCCCTGGACATCAAATCTAACTTCCTGACCTCCAAAAACCTTCTGCCTTACTTCTACCACTTGAAGTTTACTAGTGATGCTAAACACGATCTCTTCGGAATCCTGCACATCAGCTGCTCCTTTGCAGTTGTGTTAGGGAGCTGGGGCGGTGGGAGGGGCGGGAAGGGGTCCACATGACCAGGATCGGTGCACTTTTGTGTCAGGGGTGGGGGGAACGTGCACAGTATATTCACCTCTGTGACCCACAGGCACAAGCAGAGCCCCCCACCTCCCAAACGCAGATGCCTGCTCAGCCCTTTCCCCCACCTTCCCCACACAGCGACTAGAGTCTGTAGCTGAGCCTTGTGGTTGGTTCTCTGCTTCTGCAAATAGATACAACCTATGGGCTCGTGTCTCTGGTAGCTCTTTCTTTTAGGAAAAAGAACCCTCAGTGCTGTGTGTGCATCCGTGTGTGGCCCATTTCTGTTCTGAAACGCTCAGAAGAAAAGGGTCTGGGCAGCAGAGGTGTGTTTTCATTTCAAGATAAAAGCAAACAGACATGAAAGCCAACATGTTTCTCTGGCCTGTGATTAATACACGCTGTCTGCATTCTGGCTCCCCGCACGTCTGTTGTCCTCTTTTCATTGGTCTACTGGGAACGGCGCTTCACCTTGATGAATCTCCTCTGCAGTGAATCTGACGAAAGGGACTGGAGAGCAGCACAGGCCCGGGGTCATCAACAGATGGAGGCTCTCTCTCAGTCAGGACGCTGCCCGTGGCCTATAGGGCAGAGCAAGGGGGACCATCAAGGCCCCCCCAGGCTTGTCCTTGCTTAGGGGCTCCTCTGACTGGCTGGGAGGGGGTTCCTCCCCCAACACCCCGACTCCTGTTCTTTTCCCATTTGTTAAGCAGGAATGTCCTCCTCCATCCACTGCACTTCCACTCCTCCTCCTCCACCTGAAGCATCTCAATTTTCCAAACCCTGTCCATTCACTGAAGTCAAGTGATCTCTGACATGCCATGTACTTCAGTGTTTACAGAGCACATGCCACGGGCCAGGTGCCACGCTGGACACCTCGGGTGCTGTGGTAGAAAAGTTGGTCTCCTTGCCTGGTGGAAGGGGCCTATGCAGCCAAGGGGGTAAGAGTGGGGGGCCACTCTCACCTCACACAACCACCAGTTCCAGGGCCCTCGTCAGACACCCCATCAGGTGCCTGGGGAGGGTGGACAGCTGTGGTTCTATTTCACTCAACTGGAAATTTTTATGGGGCAGGTCCCTGACTCTGAAGATGTCACTTCAGTAGTCCAGAGGTCCCGGCTCCTCTCTGCTCCTTAGAATGGGAGGAACTAGCTGGTGCCGGGACACGGTCCCCTGCACATCCCCGTGAATGTGAATGGCTGATGTGGCCTGTCAGGGAGTCATCACATACATCTCACCTGGGCCCAGCCTCCCCCGTGAACGGCCTCTCACTACTCACTCACTCCGCCTGGTGTCCTGGCCGGATCTGAGCCCCTCAGCCCGTGCCCCTCCCTGTCTTACCTGCCGGCGAGAACAGAGCCCATCCTGCTTGCAGAGCTACCAGAGGGCTCTCCATCAACGGCCTGACATCCCTTTCCTGGTCCTTTTCTCCCACAGCAGGCTTTTTGCAATAAATGACTAACCTCAGGGAAACACATGAAATTGCCTTAAAGTCCAGGGAAAAATATGTTTCTTCAGAGAATTCACAAAGAGTGGCCAGACTGTGAAGATAAAACTCTCTGGATGTAAGTGGCGTGAAGAAGTACTTTACCCCCCTTTCTTGGTCTGGTTTTCCCAAGCTCTCTCACCAGCAAGCAACTGGCAAGCCCTGTTGGTTCTCATTAGCATTTTCTAATCTGTTAGAGACCAGTTCCTCTCCATAGGATCTCTGTGGTCTGAGGAGACTGGTGGGACATTTAATCAGAAGCTGTGCTCCAGGCTGGGCTGGGGAAATGGAGGTGTCCTTGGGAGGGGCACTCAGGAGGACTCAGCGAGGAGACTGGAGAGGACCAGGAACATGTCTCTGATCTGGAGGGAACTGGGATTCTCACGAGTAAACGCAGCAGCGGCTAGCTCTCCGAGGCCACCTGTCTGGGCTCTTTCCCAGCCCGTTTTTCCTTTTTTCTTTGTTTTTTTAGTTCTTCCACTCCAAGGCCCAGTGCCTCAGTCCTCTGACTCCCAGTCTCAGAAATCCTTACGTGAGGACAGACACTATTTCATAGTTTGTTGTAAATAACTGACAGAGCGCCAGCTACTCCTCCCAGAATTTGTGGATCGCCATAGTTTAAGCCATAAATCAAAAAACTGAATCAATAATTGGTGGACCCCAGGCATCCGGTCGATGGGGACAAGGGGCATTGGTGGAGCCTGGTCTTAGAAATTCAAGGCCAAGACAGATGGTCTGTAGGGGAGGCTGTAGGTTTGCATTTGGTTTTTGTTTTCTACTTTCAGGGACATCCAGAAAGAGTTACTGCCCTGCAAGAAAAGCCATTTGTCTCCCGTCTGATTCAGTGCCTGGACTACGCCGCTGTGCGCCCAGTCCTGTCACACACGGAGCCGTGCTGCAGCCGCCTGCAGTGTCCTTAAATGACCGTGCCACCGTCTGCCAGGCCTGGGGGGCTCCACCAGCACGGGGGCCCAGAGGGGCCCAGGGCTCCTGCTGATGCAGGGTCGTGGCTGCAGTTTGTTTCCCCTAAAGTATAGCCCCTGAAGAAGGACCTGGTGGGGGCCTCCCTAGGGGATGGGTGGCCTCATTGCAGCCTCCGCAGGATGAAAAGGGCCAGACCAGCAGGAAGTGGCTCCTGCCTGAGGGGAGGAGTGGAACTGGGACGAGGACCAGGATGCTCCGAAACCCTGCTTTGGGGACCGTGGGTTGGAGCCTGGTGGTCCCCTCTCCTCACAAGTGGTTGATCCTTTTCTTTTGCTGTCATCTCCTCCTCCTCTGCGTCTGTGGGTCTCACACCTTAGTGGGCACCAGCACTGGCGAGCTCAGGAAAACATGGGTGGCTGGGTCCCACCCCCGGAGTTTCTGATGCAGGAGGTCTTGGGTGGGACCTGAGAATCTGCATTGCTCACTCACTCTCAGGTGCTGCTGATGTTGCCAGTCCAGACATGCACCTGGAGAACTCTGCTCCACAGCGTCAGGTGTGACCCCTCAGCAGGTCCTCTGAGGTCTGGCCTTTCTTCCCTGTTCAGCTGTGACATGGCGCCTCACATCAGGCGGATTCAGGGCCTGGGCCTTCGCTCACGTACCTGCGTCACCCTTCCTAACTTTTGAAGTTGCCTGCTGTTCACCTTCAGAACTTCCTTTGGCTTAGTGCCACTTAACTCTTAATCATTCAAGTTATTTCTGCCCACTGGGCAGGGTGACTGGCTGTCGTCTGCCAGGGAGCTGAGTCAGACTGGGGTGGAATGGAGAAACACAGAGGGAAGTGCTGGCTTGGAGAGATATCAGGGCTCCCAGAAGTACGCCTACCAACCATCTCAGTGGGGAGAACGGCTGAAGCAAGTGACCCCACCTGTCCCAGCTACTGACTCCTGTCCGCAACAGCGCTGACTGCTCAGAGGCAGCCCCTAACATGGCAAAGGAGCCCCTCATGGGCAGGGCCAAGGCTCCCTCTTCCTCCCTCCCCATTCCTGGCACAGGGCCTGGCGCACCACAGGCACTCAGCAAGGATCTGCTGAATGGCATGGAACATCGCTGCAAACACAGGTCCCATCTGCTCTCTGAAACAGGAAATGTCGGAGAGCTTTCTGGGTGCTGGTGGAGGTGACTTCTGCTGTCTCTTTTTGTCCCCCTGGGAGATTCAAGTCTGCCTTGGAGTCCACGGCCCCTGTAGGCCCAACTTTCCTTTCCAGCTGGTGCCAGAAGAACAGGAGGGCAAGATCTACAGAGCAGGTACAGAATCAGTTTATGAAGTGAAGTAAATAAAGACGGAAGTGGAGGGGCTGGGGCTGACTTCGAGACTTTCATTGCTCATTTCCGTTGCACGCAGCTGGACCAGGGAAAGTGGCCACATGTGAACTAAGTTGCGCCAAAGGCTTCTGCTCAGCAGCCTGGAGGAGCCGGGCGCGGACGAGAGCCCTGTGCTGCCGGCAGCCCATCGCGGTGCTCCGCGGCAGGCTCCAGGGTCTCCCAGAGGCCTGTGAATGGTCTTAGCTGAAAAGCATCTACTTCGCACTGGTAAATTCTTTCGAAGAATTAGACCCACCCCCTCACTTTTTTGAAAACCTGATTTGGTTAATTTACATGAGGGATGGTTAAGAAGAAGTCCTCCTTTTCTTCCTCTTGCTAATGTTGAATCATAGAGCCACGAAGAGTGCTGATGTGGAAGTATGCTGGGTCGGGCTTTCTACTGACCGTGTCACTGTCGATTCCAACAGCCACGGGTCTTTAGAATCTTTTTAGAGTGAGCGGGGCTGAACTAGGAATCAGTCTGAGATAATGAACCCTCTGGCTTAGAAGTCAGGGTGGGCTGAGTCCTGCAGAGCAGGCCTTGCGCCTGGGAGCTCAGCTCAGTGTGGTCAGCGCGGTGCTCAGCCAGTGGCTGGACCCAGGGCCTTTGGCTCTAGGGATGTTTGCCCACCTCTGAGTCAATTCAACAAGGAACAAGTGTCTTTTTCTCTTTCATTTCCCTCCAAACACAGACTTTTAAAGCAGCTTAATTAAAGACTGTGGTGTTTGTTGATCATGTCGGAGGCAAAGCCAGTGGGTGAAGTGAGGGAGGGTCGAAGACAGCGATCTGCTTTCTCTTGGCAAACGGACGGCTGTTTTCCACACACAGAAGGTAGGAGCATGCAAACTGTGACCCAAGGGCCAAATTACCCTGGCTGGTAGTTTTTATAGGGCCTACGGGCTCAGGAAGGCTTTTCCATTTTTAAACGGTTGAAAATAAAAATCAAAAGAGTAATAACATTTCGTGACATGGGAAAATAATATGAATTCAACTTGCCTGATTTTTTCAGTGTTCATAAATCAAGTTATTTTGGAATGTAGCTGTATTCATTTATTTAAGACATGTCTGTGTCTGGTTTTGTGCTACCAGGGCAGAGTGGAGGGCTTGTTGACCATCTGGCCTGCCGAGCCCAAATATGTGCTGCCTGACTCTTCACAGACCGAGTCTGCCGGGCCCTGCCATACGCACAGGAACAGAGAGCACGCTGCCCACCAGGAGCCCTCTCCCCGGAGGGCCCGTGTCTACAAGGTACGGCCCTTGCCACAGGCAGAGATCTGTGGTCTGCGCCCTGCCAGACAGGATTGAGCGTACTCTGGAAAGCGAGACCGAAAAGCAGTCTCACTGAAATCACATTTTGTTATCTAGATGAATTTGGGCTCTGGTCAGATTTATAGCATTTGATTAAACCCACTGGAACATACTTTTAGCATTCTTTAAGACCGGCGGCCGGCTTGCGGATCGCTTTATACCACTAGGGCAACTCATCCAGTGCCGGCCTGTTCGGTCTCAACCTCTTCCTCCTCCTCCTCCTCCTCCTGCTCCTCCCTGTCCCCTGCGAGGTGCCAGCCTATCTGTCTCCAAGCTCCAGAGAGCAGAGTATGACCTTTCACAGCAGGACCTCTATGAAAGGGCTCAGGTGACCCCTTGTTTCTCTACCTGTAAGTCCAGCCCACGACTCTGCTGCCCTAGGCAAGCACTGCTTTCACTTATTCCCTGTCCCCCAAAACACAGAAAGATCTTACACGCCCCCGACAGCTCCCGCAGCCACGAAGCAGTGATGCAGCCATCAGAGACAGACAGACGGTGCGGGACACGTTCCCCAAGCCAGCCGAGCCCAGAGACTGAGCAGAGAGGAGTGCGCTCATGAGCACCAGACTTACGTCTTTTAAATCATATCGAAAAAGAATTGGTTTTCAACACGTAAAGTATTCGTTTTTCCATAAGTATTCATCTGCCATAATTTTGGGAGACTTCTGTTCATTCCTAAGTGCCCCAATGAAGAGTCTCTTTATTGAACCGAGGGGATGGTGAAGACTACGCTGTCCTACAGTTTTCTCCTTGTGGATGTGCAGGCACAGCAGGGCAGCAAAGGGCTGTTTGGTTGGGAAACTCACAGCAGTGTCTATTTCCAGTCAATGAACATAAAACTAAACTTCTGCCAGCGTTTCTCCCTAAGAAGGAGAAATAAGAGCACTGGCTGAGTCTGTGAACATGTGCCTCCTCTTCCCGTGACTTCTCTCCCTCCCTCTGCGCCTGTCTCTGGTGTAATTTCCACGCCCCCTTGTGTCTCTCCTGCAACCATCAGGTCCTCTGAGGGGGGGGGGGCTTATTTTCTTCAGCTTCATCCCTTTCCCACTGCTGCTGGGTGAGTGCTCAGCACATAGTAGGTCCTCAACTATGCCTGTTAGCTGTGTAATATGAACATAAGTAGAACCAGGGTGGTGGGCACTGGGCCAGAAATGGAAAGTGGGGGTCCAGTCTTGTCTGTATCTCTGAATGACTGAGCAAGATGCCTGAATCTTGGAACCTCAGCTTGCCCATAACGAAAATGTGCCTGACAGCAGCCGTCCCAGCAGAGTCATCGCGAGGCTCACGGGAAGGAACAGATGCAGAAAAACACTTTAGGCGACGGGAAAGCTGCACAAGGCAGTTTTCTGGAATCAGAAGGTTGCCAAGGCTTATCCTGGGTCCTCACTGGGTTGAAGGTCACCCTAGAGGACATTGACAGTGGTCTCCCTCAGAAGCTCTGTTTTGATGACACAGGAAGTAGAATGAATAGATTCTGAACTTTCTCTGGAATCTGAATGCCACTGTAACTAGGGGCCAACTCAGTGCCAGTGCTAAGTCAGTATGACATGGGCTGGAGGAGACTGGGGGGACAGGGACAGGTCATCCGTGCTGAGGACAAAGCCGGAGATATTCGAGCCTCGTGAAAGTCCTGTAATGGCCCTAATTCTTGCCTGCTATTCTCTTGGCCACAAAAGATCACAGACCAGTTACTATAGCAACAATTCTCCCCATGAGGTGTCCATGTTAGGAAGGAGATGGAAAAGATTTCCTTATTAAAAAAATAAGAAATAAATAAATAAATACGGTTTCAGATACATTTGCCCTCCACTCAAAGCACTGCTCCTTTTACGAGAAGGAAGAAGCAGCTGTTATCACAAATGTTTCTAATTCTTAGCAGTTAAATTTTTGAGCTTTCATTTTAGACTTAATGCAGTTCACGCTTGTTCTAATACACCCCAGAGGAATGCATTTTCTTAAGAGGCAAACCAGGGTGAAATAGGGGAGGAGGATCATAAGACTAGGTGGTGTGAGCCTGGCCCCCCGGGGCTGCCCTCTGGCCCGGGAGAGCCCAGCCCTGGCCCCCAGACCTGCGTCCACCACGAAGCCCAGTGGTGTCAGCTCGTCAGCCCTTCCTTCTGATCCCCAGCTGCAGACTTCTCATAGCTATCCCTGGGGCAGTGCCTGTGCGGGATGCTTCCTGGATCCTGTGTTTACACTGGGTGGGAGTCTCCAGCCGGGCAGCCACATGGGTCTCGGCAGCTGTCCAGGTGGGCAGACTTGGAGCACTTTGGCTGGGGACTAGGTCCTACTGTGGCCAAGGTTTTGTACTTTTCATAATAAGCTTTACACGTCCTCAGAAAGGTCAAAGGGAAAGGATCTCCAAACTGGGGAGAGTGTGTGCACATGTGCATGAGTGTGGGAACCGCTCCCTATGAACTTAATTCAGCCTCAACAAGGGCTTCCCTTTAAAGGTAAGGACCACGATCTCAGGTGTGTGAAGTCCAACCACCCTGCCTGGATGAGGCCACCAGAGAGCCTGCTGGTCTGTGTGGAGAGACTGCTGAGTCAGGTGCACACACGGTGTGTGGGTTGGGACCCAAGGGCCTCGGGAACATGGAGCCCGGGGAGGCGACTGGTGTAAAGGCCGACCTTCCGCCCTGCAGAGCAGAGCAGAGGCGGAGCTCTGCGGACCGGCTGACAGGACGCTGGGGAGCCCAGGAAAGGAGAGTGAGGACTGCAGGGCGAAGCCCACCCCGAAGCCCCCAGTGTGGATGTGCTGGGCTTCTTGGAACCACCCCGGCGCTGGGGTGTGGGGAATGCCCGAGGGTGGAGGGGTGGGTTCCAGGAGGCGGGGGGAAGGCCTGCCCAGGGTGTCACTGAAACCAGAGGCGACAGTGGCAGACTCGCATACATCAAGGGAGGCTTACAAAGGGACAGGTGGGCAGGAGCGGACAGCGGGCACTAGTAGGGGAAGGCGGAGTCGTCCCACTCCAGCTGGGCTTGCCTGGCCCCATTCTCCCCGTGCAGGCCCCTGCCCACCCCCGCCTCCACCTCCTCCTCGTCGCTGTCGTCTGAGTCGCTGCTGCTGGAGCTTAGGTCTTCTTCTACTTCCTCCTCCTCCTCCTCTTCCTCAGTTTCATCTTCCGCAGGCCCTGGTGCTTCATGTTTCTGGGGGTTAGAAAGAGAAGAAAAAGGCTCGTCAGGGGCCGAGGAGGGGCCAGACTGGAGCTTCTGCTTCTTTCTCCACTAGGGCAACATGTAGGGCCCTTGGGTCTCCTCCCCTTAGTGCTGAGCCCGGGCCTGGAAGGGAGGTCCTCTGGTGAAAGGCAAATCGATGGTCAAGGACAAAGACAAGGAGCAGCAGCAAACTCCAGGATGTGAACCCGAGGTAAGACACGTGTTTTAGACCCTGGACGTGTATGCGGTTCTGCACGTCACTTCGTGAGCCTTTCAGGCCCAGGCTTGTTTCCTGGCCTCACTGGAGCTTGTTGCTATGAGCTTGCCACAGCGCCAGTGTTTGCTTCTCAGTGAGACAAGACGTGGCGCTCGGCTTGCTCTCCCTGACCCGGTGGGAAGACAGTGTCTCTGAGAGCGGGTCTTCTAAGGCAAGACTCAGGGGAGCTGCCCCTCGGAAACATTCCTCTGGGAAAGGCAAAGTTCGCGGTCCTCATCTTCCACGTCCGCCTCTCACCCTCTGACTCTACCCCACTTCTTTCTCGTCCCGTCTCCGCTTCCTCTAGTGTTTTTGTGGTTCCAGCCAAATCTTCTTTCTGGATTTACATTCTGATGAACCAGCCATAAAAGATATGTGCCCTTCCATGGCCATGTCCCATCTCTGGGGTGTCCTCACTTCTACCTTTGCCTCCTCCAAATTCTACCCATCCTTCAAGGCTCCCTAAACTAACTTCGTCCAAGAACTCTTCCCTGAACACTCCAGCCCTGATGGCTCTCCCTGCTCATGCTCCTTGGAAGGCACCCCCTTGCCCGCTCTCAGACGGCTCCAGGGTCCGTGGTGGTTTCGCACACCCAAGGCTCAGCAAAGGTCCGGAGATGCTGGCGTCTCCGCGGCGGTGGCTCAGCACCACCCACTGCATGTGCTGAGCCGCGTCAGCATGCTGGCTCGACACCAGAGCGTGAGAACAACAGAGCGGGGAACGAGGGGTGAGGCTGGGGTCATTTTCTTTTCATTTCTCAACGAATCCTCCTGATCTCCCCCTGCTTTGTTACTCTTGGCTCTACCTCCACTTAGAACCCACGGGAAGACTGAAGGGTGCGATGCCACGGCTGCCTGTGATAGTCACATGCCCAGAGCAGGGGCTTGGGGCATTCACGGCTGGATTCTGAGGGCTGCTGGCTACCTGGAAAGAGCTGAACTTTAGGATCAACCACCTGGAGTTTGACGATGGACACCGCCATCCCAGCTGTGTGGGTTGGAGCCCTTCGCTCTCCTCCCTGGGCTGGGTCACGCCTGGCTAAACGAGGAGGGCGGCTCCTCCTGCACAGGCTGCTGGAGGGAGGCTGAGATGGGCATCCAGAGCACGCCGTGCGGTGTCAGGCACACGGGGGCTCAGTGAGTGGCGGCTATTAATGTATTTCTTTTTTAACCTATTCTGAGCCTTTAAATGAACTCTGCAGGCAGTATGGAGAAAAGCCATCTAATTTACATTGTTAATTAATCAAAAATTCAATGCTGAGTCCCCAAGTGTTAGCTCCAAGCTAAACGTTAACGGGGGTGACAACAATAGACCCCGCGCGGCTTCTTGCCTAAGGAATGTCAGGTTCTGCTGGTAGGGCGAGAGCAGCTCACACAGTGTCAATCAGAGAGCGCAGCTGGGGGGAGGGCGGTCCGTTCGTGCTGAGAAGGCAGAAAGAGCTCAGAGAAGGGAGGGGCAGTGGGGCTGGGCTAGATGGGGCAGGGCTCCTGGCACAAGGAAGACAGAGCTGGGTGGAGGGGAGGCATCCCCTGCGAAGCCCCCGTCCCATGTGAGGATCACCTCCATGGGGTTGACTGTGATAGTGAGTGCAGAGTCGTCCCAATCCATCTCGGCCTCCTTGGCAGCCTCGGTCTCCTGGGTGAAATGCTGGTGGGCGATCCGGACGCGGTACACACCCATGGCCACCACAAACACTAGCATGCACACGGAGATGATGATGACCACCGTGGCGATGCTTGGGACCACTGGAACGAGAGAGGAACTGCATGACATGGTGAACTAATTCACTCCAGGTCGCCAGGGGGCGTGAGTGAAACCTCCTTGCCCAGGTTAAAGTCTGCCCCAACACTATCCCGCTGTAGGACTCTGGGCCAGCACCTGACTCTCTCTGGGCTTCACATTCATCATCTATATGATGGACGTAATAATTCTTATCCCATGGGTAGTTGTGAGGAGCGAATGAAATAATCTGTGTGAGCTTCTACATAGGTACATAGTAGGCAGTTAGTGAATGCAAGTTCTTTTCCGTATCTTGCTTTTCCCCTCACATTACAGGGCAGCCCCCACCGAGAGGCAGGCGCTGCAGAGTTTAGCAGGAACAGACACAGTGGCCGGCAGGCAGTAACACCATATGGCAAGTGCTGGGACGGAAGCACGGGTGGGGGCTTTGCAATGTGGTGCACACGTGTGCATTTGTATGGGGTGCAGGGAAAGCTTCCTAAAGGATGTGGCTTTGAGGAAGGTCTAAAGGGACTTGCAAAATTTTACCCCAGCCCTTTGTGCTAACCTCCATTGTTATATATTGTCTGAAACTCCTTGTTTACCCGCCGGGTTCCCTGCTGAGGCTGTGTACTACCTCTGAGCCAGGGCCCACAGCTCCTCCACCTTCAGGCCCTACCTTCAGGCCTGGGCACCTGTGGCTGCTGCACCCTAAATGCCTGTTTAGTGATGCTCCTGAGTCAATGATCACCCAGTGCCCTGAGGTCCCTCCTGCGGGTGACCTACCTGAACTGCGCTGGACGCTAGTCCGAGACTCGGGGTGCTGGACGGACTGGAGGAAGGGAGGCTGCGCGATAAGGTGGTTGACATGCTCCTTGTCTGTGACTCTGACCTCATGGAGGACGCTGACCTGGGAAGAGCAGGGTGAGGTGCTGCTGACCGGGAGTGGCAGGTGGGTGCCAGTGGCAGCTGTCCCTCCGAATGAAGAAAGGGAAGAAGGGGTGAGCCTGGGCTCCCCTTACAACCACAGGACTCACTCACCTCCAGGTTGAACTCATTGCTGGTGTAGCGCCCATTGAGTTCCGAGCACTTGATCCGGAACCGCCGGACCTGGAGGGAAGCCGGACGCCAGTTGCGGTAGCGGATGTGACGCAGCACCTGCTCATAGCGGCCCATGGAGCCCACACCTGTGCCGAGAGACCACAGCTGTCGTAAGGAGGCCGAAGAGGCGGCGGGGAGACAGGCTGCAGCTGCTGGGGCTTGTGGGTCTCCTGAACTTGGCCAGGCCAAGAGCTTGAGATGTTTAGGGGCAGACAACATCCAGAAGCAGAAGTTCTAAGGGGCTAATTAAACTGGTCTGCAGGATTCCCCCATAGAGCGGGCTCTGATCAGAACGTTTGGCCTCAATCTGCCAAGTGTGGCTGTGAGATTTGCAGAGATCAAATACGAGAGAAGGCAGCTACCTTGTTCCTACGGGAGATTTTCCTAGGAGTAGGGATGTGGTCCAGGTTCTCAAGATGCTGGAGTAGCTCACCAAAGGAGGGGCCAGAGACCACGCTCCCAGGTCAAGTGTCCCCCCCGACCCTGCTTTTGTGGTGATGGAGTGCCATCACGCTCCCGACTCCCTGGACGAGGCCACTCGAAGCGGGACCGCAGGAGGCGGGGCTGAGCGCAGCCTTACCGTAGACGGAGTAGCCTGCCGTGGAGTTGGTGGCGTCGAG
Organism: Micronycteris hirsuta; assembly: GCA_004026765.1. NCBI lineage: Eukaryota > Metazoa > Chordata > Mammalia > Chiroptera > Phyllostomidae > Micronycteris > Micronycteris hirsuta. The sequence goes on along the minus strand of PVJI01006797.1, from coordinate 54,800 downwards.
GTGGCGCTGGTGGAGCTCACTGTGGTTAAGCTCCAAGCACTCCTGCCTTGGGTCCAAGTCTCCTCCCAGCACCAAAATGTCACAGAAATCTAAGTTGTGAAGCATTTCTTCTAAGACGGCTGATTTGGGGGCTGTGGGAAGAGCGACACATGGGAAAGACAGGCGTGAGGACGGCTCAGACCACGGAGGAAGATGGCATGTCCTCCTCCTCCTCTATGACTGCCCCCCAGGGGAAGGTGGCTCAGGAGAAGAGGCTGCGGAACCCCAGGTACCATCTCCACTGCTTGGATGGGCGTCAGGCAGCTCCTGAGGTTGGAGAGCAGGGATTTGTGGGAAGAGGTGAATTTGAGTAGCACTGCTACTGAGAATTTGTGCAATGCTGGAGAAACTACCTACCCCTCAATTTCCTGATCTCTAAAGAGGGCAAGGGTCTTGAGACAACTGAAATGGTGTCTGGCCCATAGTAGGTGCTCGATAAGCAACAGCTCTGGTTTGAGGCCAGAGGTAAGTGCCTCTCCTCCATGCTCTTGTAGCTTTCCCCATGCGCTCATGGTGAGCCTCTGCTGCCCTCAGCAGACTCTGAGGTTTCCAGGGACAGACACACTTTTTATGATCGAGTCCTCAGTTTCCAACCCAGGCTCTTGCACAGAGCAGTATTACTACACATGGTTCAAATGGAGCTGCACCGTTAATGTAGTTCAATACTTAAGTACATTGGCCCCGACCGATTTGGGGGCCCGAATTTCCAAAAAGGATGTCTGAGCATTTGAATGCTAGGCAGGTCGGCAGTGCTAACTTATTGTAAAATCTCACCTTAAAATAAAATTGATTGGTATTTATGGAGTGATTGCTGTATACCAGGCTTGTGCAAACAAAATCCTCTCAGACAGGCGTTAGAGGGGAAGGTCCAAGGATGGGTTGCCCAGGACTACACAGAGAGTAGGGGAGGAGCTGGGAAAGAAATCGTTACTTTCTGATTCCACAGTTTGTAAAATCTTCCCCCCTAGGCCAGCAGTCTCCAGATGCTTTTGATCCTGCAGCCTGTTATTGGGAAACGTGTGAACCCAGATCATTGAAATAAGTATATTTATCTACTTATAAGATTAAAATATTTTGTGCATTATAAAACATTTATAAAAACAGAACTTAAAAAGTGTTTACTAAAGATGAGGGAATTTTTTATTTGAATTTTTTAGTGATATTGAAAATACATTTCGCTCTCACTAGATACATATTATTATAAATTCTTTCATATGCTTATTGTTACATGCTTGCCAATCGCAAAGGCTTCATGTGCTATTAGCAAAATCTAAAAGCACATTAATGTATACTTCAGACAAGGTCTAACATAACAATGTGTATGTGTCTCTCTGTTTCAAATGGTCTTCATGTCTTCTGGGCTTTTTTGCCAGCTTCTTGTCTGGTGGCTCACCTTGCAGAGGGGACCATTTTCTCATTGTTCCCTTGTGCTTGCGTTGTGGGTAGTATCTTCCATCTGCTCTTTCCTTGATTCCCACTGTGCCGAAGGGACTGTGCTGGGCTCAGGCACTGAGAAGTGAGTCGGCTGTGGTTGAGCCCTTATGGAGCTCTGGTCACGTTTAGTGACAGGTAACAGAAGTTGCGTCCGTGGCTGAGGGGGTACAGAGCAGAGATGTAACCCAGTCCAGGGGTCAGGATGGCGGCAGAGGAAGCCTTCTGGGGGAGGTGTGGAAGGTAGAGGTGTTTGTCAGCAATAACGAAAGTAGGAAAGAGAGGAACCTTCCGGGCGCAGGGAAGAGTAAGAGCGAACGTGTGAACTGACACAGAGATGTGTGTGAGAGACAGACAGGTACGCGCGGAGGACTTGCCCGTCCTTTGCACTGACCGCAGGTCAGAAGGCGAAGCTGGAGTGGGCCGTGCTTGTTTAAGGGACCCATCATGAGGACTGTTCTAACAACAGTAGGAGAAAATGGAAAGGCACTAACAACAGATCTTGGGCACGTGGCCCTGTGCTCTGTGTGCCCCTCTCATACACAGAAGGTAAGACAGGGACCCTGATAATTGCTCTTCCCTGCGTTGCCTGTGTGTCGTCACCGGGCCCAGTAAGTCTAGCGTTCGTCCAGTCATGGCCTGCAACCACTGAGGTCAGAGGCCCTTTTTCTGTCTGATTTTCGCCACAAATGAAGGGAAGAGGGAAGATCACATGACCTCCTGCACCTGGGAGTGTAACTAGGAGACTGCCCTGCCCAACAGGTGGTAAAACACCACCTATTAGTCAGCTAAGAAGGGCTGCTTTGTGAGCCACGCCCCCGTTCGCCAGGACCAGGGCGGGCCAAGGCAATGGGTGAGCAGGACCAGTCCAGAAGCAGCCCCTCTGGGACTCGGGCTCATGGGCACCAGCACATCATTAGCAGCTGCCGCTGGACACAGACGGGGGAGTTGAAAGCATTCTCTCGGAGGAGGCAGCAAAGGACAGTTCTCAAACCTCGGTAGATCTGGGCCTCAGGTTTTCCTCCCTCGAATCCCTTCCTTCTTTTTCCTGCCTCCCTCCACCTCCTTCGAGCCAGCAGCCTGTGCGGCAGCTTTCAGTGCAATTAGATGTTTCTCCCTGGCAATAATTCTGACTGCTTTCACTGAACAGCCCTCCCAACAATGAAAGGACAACTGGAAAGTTCCCTGAGAGCTTAGAGTAATAGTGATGGATGAGTCTTTTCTGTGTACATATTAGGATGCAGTTATGTTCTTTCTTTGTGCTTTCTAACTTTTCTTCTGATTGTCAAAATAATAGCACCCACAACAGATCATTCTGCAGCAGCAGAAGAGCGACGGGGAGCGGAAATCAACGGGCGCTCTGGCCTCCGGCCATGTCACCGCTGCTAGTATGCGGCGTGCTTCCTCCTGGGCGTTTTCCCGCGTACTTTCTTCTTTACGTGGCTGAGATCAGTCTATGTGTCGATACTCTGTAATTTGCACCTTGCTTTTTGTCACTTACGATTTAGCATAAATGCCTTTCATCTGAGAACACAGCACTTCCACAGTGGGATCTCGGTACTTGCAGGCTTCAGAACTCGGCAAACTGGGTACTCGTCGCATTTTGACGAGAAAAAGTGTTTCAGCACTTGGCGCTTGCTCACCACTCTTCTCACTTGCTAGAACTTGCATGCGACACGACACCGGCCCGCAAGAGAAAATGCTTCATCAATCGCTGCTTGCTCACCACTCGTCAGAATAAATTAACAACAAGTACCACGGCGCCACTGCATAGGGCACCACGATTTGCTGAGCCGTTCATTCCCCTCTCATTAGGTATCTGCGCTGTTTCCAGGTTGGTTGGATTGTTTTGCTAGTGTAAAGACTTTGCTATAGGGAACAATAGTGTTGTTCTGAAGTGTGTTTACCTCGGTTGTGAGGACTCAAAGCCCACTGCCCACACCTAGGATGCATCTGTACCTGTGGTCTTCAAGTCACCTGGGGCCTCAGCTTTGGCGAAGGTGCTCACAATCTTGATGTCGGGGAACAGGATCACCCCTCTGGCACTTTCGAATTGGGCGGCGGGTCTCCAGAAGCGGTCTGTGCCACGGAGGGAGATCTGCGGCTCCATGGCCCGCAGCACCATCACGTAGGCGTCCACGTCGGGGATGCTGATGCACACATCTTCCCCAAAGCACCTGCAGAGCACACGAGGAGACCGTCCATCATGCAGCCATGGTCAAGGACGCATACAGCCACCTCTAGTCCTTGACAAGGCATCCTGATTGCCTAAGAGTCTCCGGGAAGTCAACAGACATTTCAGCTTAAAGACACATTACAGTCAAAACGACTAGCAATCTAGGGACTTAAACAGATTGGCTCCTGGGAGAAGTGGGAATGTTCTACACCAGCAACAAGTAACCATTAAACCTTTAATTATCCTTTAACAAAGTAATCAGTGGCAATGTTAAGTAGATAGCAACTGCTTGTTTTGTGCATTAGGATTTTGTTGCCTAACTGGCTGGTTACAGCCATCTTACTAAGTGTGACCAGAGGGCTAACCTGTCCAGCCACCGCCTGTATGTTATCTCTGCACGAGGCTATCACACGAGTCACCTGTTCTGGGTGTGCCGGTGGAGCGCTACTGTAATCAGGCTTATTCTTCCTGGATACATTTCCTGGATACATCGCCTCACAATGCCCTGGGAGCAGCCTGGTGCGACGGCACCAGCAAAGCCCAGGGAATCAGACAGACAGGGTCGGGGCCTGGCTCTGCCACTCCTGGGCTGGCGGCTCTGGGCAAGGCGCTCGACCCCTGCGAACCTCAGTCTCTTCATCCACAGCATGGGAACGACAGTAATGAATTTCCCTATAGTAGTAAGGATTAAATGTGGCAACGTAGTGAAAAGAAGCCGACTCAGAGCCTGCATCATGGTTGGAGCTCAGTACATGTTGACAGACTTGATGCTCCCATGAGACCTCATCAGGCATGTCACTGGCACTCTGCTGGTCATCTAGGTCAAGACCAGGGCTACAGTGAGAACCCCAGGGTCCAGATGGATGCTCTGGGAATACCGGGTGGGCTCCAGCTGGTGGCAGCCATCAGCCTACATCCCTTGGGAAAGTGGCTGAGGAAAGGGTAGGCTGGGTGGACCCCAGGTTGAGCTACTCCATCTTCTTCTCTGGGTGAGTGAGGTAAGGGAATGGTGGTGGGCTTCTGTTCCCAGTTTTCTTTGGCCTTTGCTACACCAACCCCCAGTTTACAGAGGACACCCCTCCCCTCGCTAGTTATGGAGCCTAGTCCCAAGAGCTGGAGACTGGCCAGTCTGGTGCCTCTTATTCACTGCAATGTGCAGCTGACCTGGGGGTGCCTCCTCCCTATCCCAGGCCTCCAAGGAAGGCCTTCAGAGTGGACAGGAGGAGCAGTTCCACCATGGAGAGAACTATTGGATGTGATTGCTCTCTGTGGGCTTCATCCCAGCACCTGTCCCAGGTCTCAGCAACGGGCAGTCAGCAAACCTTATTTCCCGTGCCTGTTCCTGTTTTTCTGGGCCCTTCTCCTGGCTCCAGGTGCCAAGTGATACCTCTCCACCTCCCAGGAGTTTTTCTGGGGTCTCCTTCTGAGCTGTCTGTGGCAGCAGCTGTGGCTGAGAAATGATTTGCTAAGCCTGTAAGGGAGCTATCAACAGGCTTCAATAAGTCTCATCTTAAATTCACTCTGCTCTCAGGGGACAAGAATTACGCCTTCGCTTTCTCTTGCACACTCACCACTCATGCTGTTCAGGAACTCTACGGGCTGGGCTGGTTAATTTAATGAATCAACATTGGTCAAGCACCTACTATGCATCAGGCATTGCACACTTACATCATACCATTTAAAACCCAGCTATCTGAGAATTTATAGAAAACAGTGCTTCTAGGCATTAAATCAGATACAGGAGAAAGCAGAGAAAGCTGGATTTGAGTTAGCAAAACAACAGGATATTTTCTTTAAGAAGAAAACCAAAGAATAACTGGGGCATCCTCATGGGGATAGCAGAGACGCTGGGAACAGCTGAAGAGAGGTGACCCCAGTTTTGCAAGAGGACCGTTCCCACTGCCTCGGCCTGGCCTTGGTGACGGGTGTCCATCCACTCACTGGACTTTGGAAGAGACTTTGAGGTGGCGCACGCCCGCGGTTGGGAACTGCCTGGAGTTGATGTAGGAGACCTTCTGCAGGGCGCGGTTGATGTTCCCGATGTCGTCACCTTCCATCACCAGGACGGACTGTGAGGGGTTGAAGTGGTACTGGAAAACAGCAGGGTATCACAGGAGAGAATGACCAACAGAGTACCCAGTCCTGGGGAGACCCTCCATCACCGTGAAAAGGTCACGAAGGGCAGCACAGGCAACCTTGAAGCATCCGCCAGTGCAGCCGCTGTGCGGGCAGATGACTGCTTTAACCCTCGAGCAATTCCTGCTAACCCTTGGGGGGCTTCGGGACCCTGTCCTCTAAGGTCCCCAGGGATTGTAACCACCCACAGGATGGGATTCTGAAATCTCAGTCACAGTAGCTCAGGCATCTGCGGTGGCCCACACTCTGTGCTACTGGGGGGTCCTGAGCAGAAACTTCCAGGCATTGGATTATCCATCCCTCAGCCAAGAACGCAGAAACTTGAGATTTTGGCTCCTTTTGCTGTTCCTGTCTTTGGCCTTGAACTGCTCTTCAATTCACCCTGCACTGCACTTCCTGACCCATGCCCCATCATCTTAGCTTCCAATCTTAAAGCTCACAGTTGTTTAGTTAATTAGCTGTTTTGCTTTCCTTCTCTCTTAGATCTGATTCTTTGTCTTGCTGCTTGGCGCTAAATCCTCGTTTCCTAGGAGTTTTACCGACTTGATGTTTACACACTTGCCAGTTGCTTTAGGCTTAGGTAGGATTCATTCCATGTGGAGTCCCTGCTATCCCCACACTTGGTGAAGGCCCAGGGGCTCTGGTTCCTCATGGGGTCATGTGGATTCTCACACTAGATCAACTAGATGCAGACCTCTGCTTCTCCACGTTCCCCCACCAGTTATTCTTTTCTGAATGCAACATGGAGAACAGCTTTTGTACTGGTCTGAGTATGTGATCTTGACATACTTCCGAGCAAGAATTATGAGGACCTGATATTATTAAGATGTCAGGAGCATGTCTGTGGATTCAGATCATGTGCCCAAGGCTCACATGACAGGAAAGAGAAACATGAATACATGTTTATGTACCTACTTGGCGACCATTATTTTAGAATAGATAATATGTCCACCTGGTTCAAATGCACACGTGTACTAAATAAAAATGTCCACCTTATTCCTATCTCCTATCCACCCACCTTCTCCAACCCCACCCTATAGGTAATCACTGTGATGCTAATTTCTTAGTGACAAGCTTCAGTATTGTTTATAATTAGTTGCTTCCCCTCCCGGTGAGAGGATTATATTTACATGCCTGTCCTATTGTCAGCAGGCTTGATCATGTGACTTACGGTACCCTTCCCTGCTGGGTATACCCTTTGCCCCATTTCACTCAGTAGTGGTCATGTGACTTGCTTGGCAACAACATGTGGGCAGAGTATTGCTTGGTTGACACCTGTGGGGAGGATTTAACAGCCAGTTCGTGGTTTGCTATGTCACTTTCCCTGTGCCATGAAACCTACAAAATTCCCTCAGGGGTCTGGTCCGTCAGCCTGGGTCTCACAGAGAGGGGCCGTGCGTTAGAGCTGCAGCCCATCTGTAAGGGACGGGCAGTGTGAACAGCAGAACAGCAGTTGTTACGGAAGCCTCTGAAAGTCCTAAGTCATCTGTTACTGCAGCGAAACCTCACCTATCCTGACAGTTATACTTCAGCCTTCTTACAAATATATAATGGATGAACACAGATTTCCATTATTCTCCTTTCCTACACTAAGGGTAACTTTTTACATGCTATAGATACTACACTGTATCTTTGTGGGTTTTTTTTACTTAGTTCATACCTCGGAGCTCTCTCTTTCTCTGTAGTTCATACAGAGCTTCCTTATTCTTTCGTACTGCTGTGTGGTATTATTAAATAAATTAATTTCTTAACCAGTCTCCTAATACGAACATTTGGGCTTTTCCAATCTTTTTCTAGTAATACTACAATGGATGGTCTTGTACACATAACATTTCATAAGTGTGTAACTATACCTGTAGTTACTCCCTACAAGTGAAATTGCTAGATCAAAGAGTATATGCATTTAAAATTTTGACAAATGTTGCCACATCCCCCATTGCTAGGGATTATATCAATATGCACCCCCTCTCGCAGTGTATGAGAATGTCTCTTTTCTCAAAACCTCGACAACAGAGTGTGCTGTCAGATTTTGATAGGTGATATACACCATCTTAGTATAGTTTTAATTTGCGTTTCTCCTGCCATGAGAAGACTGAATATGTTTTCATGGGCTTAAGGAAAAATCCATCCATTTGAGCTTTCCTCTGACATGACCTGCATGTCTTTCTAAGAGTTCCTTGCTCTGTGCCTGGAGCCTAACAGGAGGTGGTCTCTCCTGAACACTGTGCTGACATTGACCCACATCAGTCCCTCGCATTGTGGCCCCCAGCCCACTGACAGCTTAGACTCTGGGTCCTTCAGCTATTACGTGGACATTTCATTGTTCCCCCCTCCTTGAGGCTTCCTCGTCTTCCCTCATTTAGGTCCCCAGCAGCCTCCTATAGAGCTAATGAAATGCAAGCATAATTATTACAGCACAGTGACCACGAGCTCAGTGAGGACAGGGGTACTCTGACACATACCCCTGGATCCCAGAACCTAGTGCTGGTGCTCCGTAAGCCCCTGTTAGATGACCGAGTGAATGGTACCCCCCACCTTCATTTTACTCAGTTTCATCGCCTGTTACTCCCCAACAGGACACTTTTTTGTTTTTTTGCAGCGACTTGTCTTTTCAGTCAAGCCTCTGTGGGAGTCATTGCCAGTGTTCATCAAACCCTGTTCTCCTTTCCTCCCAGGGCATCTTGCCCTCTCGCTCCTCAGCTGCCGGGCTACGCCTGGGCAGGGCCACGTGACTGCATCTGGCCAATGAGATGAGAAAGGAGGTGATGTGGGCTCTGGGATAAAGCAGTAAAAAACCCTGCCTGTCGGATGCTCCAGCCTTTTTCTTTTTCTGCTTTGGTGGCCTACAGTATTCTAGGCAGAAACCCCATTCTACCTCTCCATCTCCCCAGCTTAGTGTGAGAGAAAAATAAACTTTTAAGCATTAAGCCATAGAGATTTTGTAGTCATTTGCTACTGTAATTGGTTAGCCCATGAGAGGGCTTCAGCTCTTCCCAGGCATGGTTCTCACTTCTCCGAGGCTTTGTGGCACCCCTGAAAGACGGTGGGCCACATGGATGGCCATCCCCCAGGTCCGGTACAAACTACGGAGTACCACTTCCAGTAATATACTGTACTTCTCCTTTCTGGATTTTATTTCCTCATTTATAATAATGAGGATGTTAATAGCTACCTGTCTGGGGCTTAAATAAGATAATGCATATAAAGTGTCAACTTATGGTAGCTTTTATCATACTTCTGCACTGAGTCTTTGCCTGTACTGGTTCCCCACTTTCACTGCCCATCCTTCCCCACCATCCAGTTCCCTCCTGTCCTGAAACCCTGAGCATGGTCTCTGAGCCCACAAGCACCACTCCCCACGCTGGATGCAGGCACCCCAGGCACACGGCCAGCCTCTGGTCGGCTTCTCTCTTGCCCTGGAGGACTCACTGGCTGCTGTGCACTGGTGAGTCATTATACAGGACGGGGCAAAAGCAGGTTTGCAGTTGTTCGTAACACAACAATGAATAAATACTAATACAAGAGTAAACTGTTTTACGTACTCACAACTGCAAACCTACTTTTGTCCCAGCCCGTAGTTCTGAGTGTTCACAGATCACCAGATTCAGACTTGAGCAGGTGCAAGGCCATCCATCTGAAAACACCACCTATGTCCCTACAACGTGTTCTGCCCCATCACCATCCCTGCTACAGTAGAGTTCTGTGGTGCTGCTGCCGTCTGTCTGTGTGTCTGCCTCCCCCAGCAGACTGTGAGCACCTTGAAGGTAGGGTACACTGACTTCTCAGCATTAGCATGGGGTCCAGCACATGACAAGCATGAGACAAGGTGATGACCCCTGCCAAGGAGGCCAACCTCTGAACGGCACATCAGTGCTAAAGAGGAAAATGAAGCAGTTCTTCCAGGGGACTGGGTTGGCAGCAACTGGTGGCCATCAGCAGAAGGCACGGCCCCACTGCACCCAGCTCGGGAGAGCAGGTGTTAGGGAATGCGCTGGATCTCCAGTTAATACCCAGTCTGGTTGCCCAAGCATCCTGAGGACTGGCACGGGGCCTAGTCTTCAACATAGCTCTTGCAATCAATAAAGCTTCTTTTTTTGTTTTGTTTTGTTTTGAAACTGCAGTGTTCACAGCTCTGTGGCATGACTGAGCATTGGCTTCTGGTCGTGTGGGACACAGGGTGATACTGGCACTACCACGGGTGCAGGAGTGGCTTCCTGGGGACCCAGCAAGAGCGACAGCATTTGCTGTGCTCCAGAAGCTGTGCTGTAGCCATGGCGATTCCTTTATTTAGGCCAAAAAGCTGCTAGACGGGGGCCTTGGCAGAGTGGCCACCAGCCACTTGGCAGGCGGCACCTGGGTAACTTCCTGCTCAGGCCCTGGGCGGCCGTGGCAGCCCAGGCACTTTGCCGTTTCCTCAGATACCCGCCAGCCTCTCTGGGCTGGGCCGGAGGGTTTGCCGGGCTAGAGGCTCCCTGTGACAACTGTCACCCAGGCTTACTTTTCAGAAGGCGCTGCGGCAGCGGTGGCGCCGAGTGCAAAGCCAGCCCAGCTGGAGAAGAAAACTAGTTTTTTGAGAGCCTACTTAGTAGGTTTGCTAGGGGATGTCTGCATCTATCTGCATCGATGTCTGTGTCTACATCTGTGCTTATGTCTATTTCTCACCCATATGTATACCTTCGCTGTATCTAATATCTAGACACATTATAGATAGTATACGTAGGTACAGAGAAAGTATATATAGATATATATTTGTAGTATATAGACAGATACACATAGAATTCAGTTCTTACAACATCACTGCAAGGTGACGTTAAGTCCGTTTTTACACGAGGGAATCAGGGTTTAAAGGACAGAAGCGCCTTGCCTGCGGTAACGCAGCTGTGAGTGTCCACGCTGTGGTATGAACGGGATCGTCTTGTTCCGGAGTTCCCGCGCTTTCCCACTCCTCCACGCCCAGCCGCCGGAAACCCGGCAAGGACCACGCCACGGGGTTCAGAACACAGTGCTCTTCAGCAGTGTGGCTGTCCCAGTGTCTCGTGTCTATACAAGACAGCCACCACCGCACCACTTAATGATGCCAGACATGCTGGAGAGATGTTCATAAACAGGCATGATCCAGGGGAAAACAAGTAAAAAAGAGGAAATGAGCTGGGCCCTATGAGCAGACAGGAAGTTTCCTTAATTGCAGGAAAACCTCACTTCTTTGAAGTAGCCAGAGAGGAGGGAAGGGACCGGGAACTGGTAGGGAAAGTAACAGTCACTATTCAAAAACAAATTGAGGGATAAATGGAGGGAGGGCAGGCAGGAAGTTGTCATAATTTTAAGAATGTCTTCTAATCCAAGTTTGGACAAGTTCCTGAGCCCCAATCTCCTTAGTTCTGAAATGGGGTCATACTATTTAATTTGTTGCGAGGAACAGGGATAATGAAATTAAAATAGCCCCGGTGGGTGCACTGTGAATTGTGTCTCATCATTAACCTCTCACACAGTGCTCCCGTTCTCGCTAGCTGCGCCCTGAGGATGTGAAAGGATCCTCTGTGCTGACTGGTTCTATCAGGTGGTCTCCCAGAAAGTCCGATTAGCCTCCCCCACCCCCTACAGCTTTTTGTGCCACTTTCTAGCTCCTCCCCTTTTCCCAGGCTACGGCTGCTCTGTAGAATTGTGATGGTTCTCTGCTTATAAGTCTAAGATGTGTGGCTTTTAAGTTCAGCATCTTCGGTTCATTTGTTCTGCAGCGCTCAGAATCCAGAAAGTGCATGCCCGCAGGATGATCCCGTGCAGAGGAGACCCACTGTGGGGCGGGGAGCAAATCCAGAATCAGGCAGAGGGGAGGGAGGGTTGGAGGACGGAGGATTGGAGGATGGATTCCTACATCACTGGCTTGACAAAACACGAAGGAGACAACACACACAGTGGGTCAGGATGCAACCCCAGGCTCTGCACGGGGGGATGTCTGCGTGAAGTGTGCCGTGAAGGGCTTACCTGGACCAGCTGCTATAAAATAGGCTGCCGTTCCTCTAGGAGGCAGTCTTGTGAGTTTCCTTCAATGCCAGGTGATGAGCTATTGAAGCACATGTGTGTATGTGTGTGTGTGTGTACTTAAAGTCTGTTAAACAATGTGTTCTGGCTTTACCCTGTCTGCGTCTACCATCATGCCCCTCAGTCTCCAGGGTGAGCATCCTGAGCCCCACACCTGCCCAGATCATGCTTCCTTGCCTGGAATACTTCATGGCTGCCTGGTGCCGGCAAAAGAAAAAACAAGGGAAACACTTAAACATAGTTAACAAGGCCCCATGACATGGCCTCTGCCTACCACTCTGGTCACACTTTCTACCTTCGGTCCTGCAATCCGGGTGCTTGTACCACTGGCCTGGAGTTCCAGCAGGCACTGTGGGGTTCCTCAGCCCTCTGCCATCGCTCGGGCTCCAGCCTCTGTCTAGAGGGACTGCCCTGCCCTCTCCCTTTCCTCCACCCCTGCCTTTTCCCTGGTTAGTTCCTAACCATCCTGAAACATTCTGCTCAGACTCTGCCTCCTCCAAGGAGCCTTCCCTCACTGCTGTCCCCCAGGGTCTGGAGCTTGGAAGTAGGATTGAGTTCCCTGAAGACAAGAAGCTTGGGACATTCATTTTTCTGTCCCTCTACCCAGCTGAAAGCTGAATACATGGGTGTCCAAGGAATGTTTGCTGACTCGACCGTGACTTAGACAGAAGCATGAGGTGCTCAGACCCCCAGCCCCTCCAGTCTCCCACACATCAGAGCTGCACAGGCCCCTCCTGCGGCTTCGGTCAGAGGGCTCTGTGCTGGCTGGTGCCTCCCTGTCTGTGAGAAGCAGGCCCAGGGCAGGACTCCGTAGGCAGCACTGGGTGGGGACGGGAGGAGGCTGGGAAACCTCTGCTCTGGTCACATCCTCCTCCGGAATTGACTACGAAGGGAATCTTCACAGCTACTGGGGCCTCAGGGGGTTGTCCCATGGCCCTAGAAGGAAGGCCACCTGCCTTCCAGAGAGGAGGCTAGAGGACTGCCTGCTCTGATGGGGTCCTTTATGATGAGTGAGGGCTACCAGGATGTTTCTCCTGCTCTTTGCTCAGGGCCCCAGAGGGTTCAGGCTGCCAGGTGCTGCTGAGACCCAGCTGAGGCCAGAACCATCCCTTCCTGCCAGGGAGGGGCTCGCTGAGGCATCGTAGGCCACATCCTCCCCTCCCTTCAAGAGGAGCTTTTCTCGGACTGCAGCTTTGCTTCTATTGGATTATTCACATATTTTTATTTTGCATGAATGATGAATGTCGTGAATCTGTCTGTATCCCCTTTGCTGACCAGAGATCGCTGGGAGCTCAGTCTGTGCCTCAGGGGAACACGGAGAGACCCAGTGACCTCTGCATCTGCTTCCTAATTCCACCCCACCGGGACCGACATTCCTTTCTAATTTGGATCTTCTGCGGTCCGAAGTTTTTATTTTAAAAAATAGCTTTGAGTGTAGCCTTGCATGCTCCTTCAGTTCCTTTAGGGAAATAAACAACAAAGCAACCAATCAACCAGCGAACAAGAGAAATATAACAACTCCCTCCAGGTAGACACTGAAGACGTGCCTGCTTTTGGGCAGTGAACTGGTTATTCATCCACAAGGGCTTCGTTTAGGAATTTCAGGGCACGGCAGCAGGTGTCCACCACGGAGTCACAGTCACTGAACTCCCCGCCGTGGCCGTGCCTGGGCCGACACGTCTCTGTGCGCAGGAAGGACTGCCTTTCCCGGGGTGCACTGGCCCTGGGCAGCCTCCTTCTCGTAAGCCTTATTGGGGCGATGCTGGCTCCTTCCTTACCTTTATTCCTTGGCCGAGGCTTTCCAGGGAATTGATATCCAGCCCTTCTTTGCAGGCCTGCAGGCAGGAAATCACCTTCTGACTCTCCATTTTTCCAGGGCGGATGGTGAGGCTGGCCAGGCTGCCGTGGAAAAACTGGGCAAACCGCGGTTTGGTGACTTCTCCGCCTGAAAGATAAAGAAGCACCATTATTTGCCCTGTGGAGCTGACTTGAAACACCACTTCGAGGAACCGTCTGGTTATGGGGCCGAGGACACAGTGACTGTGGCCAGGTTCTCAACAAGTGCATGTCATTTGCTGCCAATACCTTGGCACTCTCAGTTGCACCTGATTGAGGAATCTGGAGTTTCTGAGTTTTAAAATAGTTACTTTCAGAGACACAAACTGTTTTAGAAGACAGGAAAGCCTACAGAGTGAAAATAGACGGAGAAGGAAGCTACTATTGATTAAAAGCCTGCTGTGTGCCCGGCTGTGTGCTAGAGACTTCACCGGTGAGCCTGCAAAGACGAATCATTGTTTCTGACTGACAGCTGAAGAATCCCGAGACATAGAGAGGTTGAGGGACTTGCCCCAGGACTCTCAGCTGATCACTGAAGCTGGTACTCTTATCCTGGGCTGTCTGACTCCAAAGCTGGCATTTGTTCCCCTGCGTTCCACTGAGGGGTTGGCAGGCACTTGAAGAATCCCAGAAACCCCACACCCATAGGCGCTGGCTCTCCTGAAATGAGTTGATTTCGCATCAGCTCAAATTCAGGTTCTCTGGCCGATAAGGACTTCCTCGATTCTGTTCTACCTCTGACTTTCTGCTCCTGTTCTCCACTGAGCTCTGCTGACTGCGCGGAGCTCTGTCTGAGCTCGGCTCCAGTCTTCAGCACGTGATGTTGTCCAATGTGACTTGCATTGCAAAGCCAGCCTGGAAGTACCTCCTCGCATTTTGTCCATGGTTCTTGAAATCAGGCCTCCCTGAGGTCCACCTGAATCTCCACCTCCACTGTGAGGGCTTCCCCACTGACTTCCCTGAGCTCAGACCCCTTCCATTGGTGGGCGGTCTATGCCAACACACTTAGCCTTGATCTTGCACTTCCATTCGTTCAGAGAAGAAGCAGAACATATAGGAGAGATAAACTGGCGTCAAACTTTGGCTTTGCTAATGCCCTGAGAAGGTTTTGTAAGCTCTCTGAGCCCCCGCTTGCTTGGAGGGGACGCTTACGGGTTTTACCTCCTGGTTCTCCTGTGCACGCTCAGCAGGGCCCGAGGCTTCCCCGGTGCCCCTCGCACCTGGCTCCATCTCCCCCCAGCAGAGTGCGCTCCGGTGAGACACCTCCCTGTGAAGGACTTTCCCGAAGCCACATGGAGCACATCTCCGAAAAGTTCTGTCTCAGAGTGACACCACAGTGACTTCACTGCCCTTCAGTGAGCCATACCATGCCAGCCAAGTCTGGACCTCAGCCCTGGGGGGGAGGAGGCAGAGGGATCTCCCTAGGGCGCCCTATCTCAGCCCTCCGGGAGTGGATGCTCCTGGTACCTGCATTCCTATATTCCTGAGTTCTTTCTACTTCTTAGTAGCCAATTCTTCATTATTCCAACCCTGTGTTATAGTTAATGACTCTTTCTATTTTCCTGTTCAAATTAGTGTGTGGTTTCTCTCTCCTGATTGGGTCTGAACCGATACACCCTCTATGTTTCACTCATTCCTCCTTGCATCGGGGTACCACCTCCAAACTGCTCACATTAGGCAGATCCACTGGTTCTTTATTACACTTCGCATCCTCTGCCCCTAATGCTCACAGAAACATTTCGTGAGTCCCTGCCCACCGTGCCCTCCTCCTGCCCGCAGCCCCCTGCCCATAGCCCCCTGCCCACATCCCCCTGCCCACCATGCCCTCCCCCTTCCCACAGCCCCCAGTTCATTTTCATGGACCCCTCACAACCCAGACTTCTTAGTTCCTGGTTTATGTGTGTTTTGTGTCTTCACTCACTTATAAAGGTGGTTCTCAACCTTGACTGCATATTTTAATGACCTGGGGACCTTTAGAAAGACAGATCCTGGTGCAGAGTCCCTCCCCCAGAGGTTGAGACCAATTAGTGTAGGGTTTTAAAAGCTCTCCAGGTGAGTCAAACATGAAGTCAAGGTTAAGAACCACTGAGCTATAAGCTTCTTGAGGCTGGGCCTTCTGCAAACTCCTTACGTGATGTCTTTCCTTCCTGCCACTCTCAGTCTTCCTCTCGCCACTCCTGGCACACTGCTGGAATTTATTTAAGTCTGTCTCTTAAATGGCAGGGGGCATTTGTGCATCATGCATTTTAACGAAGATACCAAACAGGTATTGGGGCTGAGGGGTGCAACAGGCACTTTGCGTAAGTGGCTCATTTATTCCTCTCAGCAACACGGGGCCCCTGTGTTGCCCCGGCATCTTGCACTCTGTCTGGGACACAGCAGACATTTCGTCACTGTTTGCAGAGTTGCGGTTAAATGCCAGCAAAGTGGCAGGCATTGCGGTGTCTCTCCGACATCCATCTCATGCTTGCCCTCTTGCAATGGCATCCCTGAGGCTGGAGGGTTGACTCAAGTTCCAGGGGTGGATTCTGTTTAGTCAAAGCTAATCAGGTTTTCCTGTCCCCATTGCTCAGTGACTGAATCAGGCAAGGACCTGGGACCCAGCACCAAGGTGAAGCCAATCAACGCCTGGCATCCGATAAGCCATGGCTGTTGATTCAGGAATAATCATGAGACCAAATTTAGGCCAGTGAGATAGGAGGAGAAACTGACTGGCTACTTCTGGGAAAACAGCTTCCACTTTCTCTTTAGAAAGCTTCTAGAACCTACTCTTGCTCTCTCACCCTGGAAGGCCAAGAGCTGCTGCAGGCACCTTGCAAGCAGACCAGAGACAAGCAAGGCAATGTGTGGTGGAGGGCAGAGCCGGGAGAGCCAGAGCACCCTGAGTGGGCCTCCCCACTGCTCTGCCACGGGATGTCCTCAGCCAGGGGAGCCCGTCATCCATCTCTATGGTTTGAGCCATTTTGACTCACTGTTGTTACTTTCCACCCCAAACATCTCACTTTGAAAATGAAAGGAGAAGTCCACAGGGAACTCTAAACAGATCTGGCTTTGAAGGATGGCCCGAGATGGCCATGGCTTGAGGGCAAGATGGCCATGGCTTGAGGGCATGAGGAACCAATTCGGGCCTTCTGTTCTAAGCCCTCAAAGCCCCCCGCACCTCAAAGTCAGTAGCACGTTCTTGCCCTAGCAAAGGGACACCGCTGGGGACCTGCAGGAAGAAGGGCGAGAGTCTGGGTACGAATGGGAGAGCTGCCACTTTCCAGGGCAGCCTGTGGTCATCTTCCCAACCATCACGTGCTGCGTATAAACTACGTTTCTAACACCATGTGAAGTCCTCACACACATTATCTTACTGAATCCTCATTAAACACTTGGAGAGGGGGGACTTATTCTATAGTTAGAGATGAGCAAATTCAGGCTTAGAGAGGAGGAGTAAGGTACCTAGGGCCACAAAAGTAGGAATTGGTGAAGTGTGGGCCTTATCGTGTGAGTGTATCTATCCATGCAGAGGACCAGCTGAGGCATCCTGGTGACACTGGCCAGCCTGGTCCAGCGAGGTTCAGAGAGAGCCCACTCTGCCACGTCCTTCAGCTCCACTCAGCTGCTCACTCAGCAGCTCCATCCTTAAAGGCCAAACTTTGCAACTATTATGGATGCTGTCATTTTTCTACACACTATTTTCTCTCAGCAAAGCATTCACATTCAATATTTTTTGACTCAAAAATCTCAGATCTGTGATGTACTCTATTTATCAGTGATGCAGCTCCAGGAAATCAATTCAATTAGCATTTTGCAATAGGAGACCAGCATAAAATTTGAAATATACTTGCACTCAGGGGTTGTAGTGATGCGGGTTTGAAAATATAATGGATACATTGAAAATCTCTTTCTTTTTACTATCTAGAATGTCTGCATATACCACATGCCCCTCTGTTAGCATTTAGATATAAACATGCTCATGAATTATTTTAAGAAAAAAATAAGCTGATTTCTAATACAAAAAACCTCCTCTAAATCTTTGTGAGCATGATTTTGGATTCCTGAGGCTAGATCGGCACACATTTTTAAAGTGTTTGCTGCATGCCTTGCCTTCTGCTAGATTCAGTTAATTATAGGATGTGGACCATGCTCTCCAGGAGCTTACATTTAGCTGGGAAAATAAAGTATAAAAACTGGAAAAATATAAAAGAGTAAATTGCCAATACGATAGATGTTCCAAGGCAGAGCATGATTGATTTTCAAACCAATGATATAGATAATGGGCCAACAGATCACAGGGGAAAAAATAATAGCCGTCATTTATGAGGTCCTTAAAACATGGCAAGTTCTCTAATATACTGTTTTATTTCATTCTTTTAAAAAATTTATTGAGGTGACATTGGTTAATAGGGTCATATAGGTTCCAAGCGTCCATTTCTATGGTACACGATCTGTATATTGCACTGCACACCCACCACCCAAAGTCAAATCATCCTCCATCACCTTCACCCTCTGCTACTTCCCTCATCCCCTTCCCTCTGGTAACCCCACACTGTTGTCTGTGTCTATTTTATTTAATATTTTAGTAGTAAGATAATATTTTTAAGGCTTTAGCTTCTATTCTTTCATTCCCCCCTCCTGCCTCCATCGCTGGCTTGTGCTCAGTGCCACAGGGAAGCCTGTGACAAGGAGACGAGCAGACTGGGCTCGAAGCTGAGTCTCTTCCCCTGTTTCATTTCCAGAAGCCTAAACTCTGAGGAGGTGGGGCAGGTCTGGGTATGGCTCCACACTGGGGGGAAACAGAGGAAGAGATTCTGGATTTCCCCTGACTAGGAGATGATTCCCCAGACTGGGGGTGTGAAGGCAGGTCAGACAGCTGGGATGCAGAGTGAGGGCACCTGAGCCTGTCACCTGGCTGAGAGGTGGCAGGGGTGTGTGGTGTTAGGTGGGAATGCTGGCCTGGCTATCTGGACAGATGAACAGATGGTCCTACAGAGAGAACATGAGGAGCAGTGAAGTCTCTCTATGGCCCTAAATAAGGCAAGGAAACTCTGAGAGAGCTGCCAGTCTTGAAGGACCATTAGTGACGGATGACTAGAGTGAGTACCATTTCAATGTCAGCTGCATAGAAAGATGGATTGGAGGCTCCCTCATTCCCCCAGCACCATATAAATCCCCCTGAAATTAGCTGGTGCCCTAAGGGAAGGGGAGAATTCCAAATTTGCCAAGGTTAAGTCTCCCTCACTCGGATGGAATAAGGGCTTGAAATGAACCTAAAATGAATGTGAAAAAACTAATTTCTTTATGAATCCAGACTCTTCCCTGCTACACTTTCAACTCCTTTTATAGATGATGTTTTCAAAGTTAAGTTACTTGTCCAAGACTACACAGCCAGAAATTAGTGAAGCCTAGATTCAAACTCAGATCCGTCTTGTTCCCAAGCCTTTGATCTGCATGCCACCCAGTGAGATTTCTTGGCAGACTTCTTGGAGGTATAATAATTGGGCTGCTTCCTAAGGATGGGACGGGCCGGGACTGGCACACTACTGGGGGAGAAGGTCCAGTTACACTGGGCTCTGTGGACACTGATTGAGGTCAGCGGCAACTCCCAATGATTTATGCCAACTTTGCTGGGAAACATGGTTGTCTTGAAAAATAGTAGCATTTGCGAAATGTGATGTAACAGAGCTGGCGTTCTTGTGAGCCAGAGTTTGCCCAGGAAATGAGTTCCCCCTCAGCTTTCTCTCAAGTGAGAGGGAATGCCCAGCCACTCTGAAAAGAGCTTTTGAATCAGTAATGGCCACTTCCCTCTCAGTCTGAGGAAAGGATCCATGTGTACAAACGTACTAGGTCTCCTCTCTTTGTAAAGCATGTGCAGGCTGCTGCTGGTCTTTTCTTTCCTGCTGCCATTCCCATAGCTAGTTAGTTTGAGAGACACGCAGACAGGATTTGGGGCCACGTTCCCCCTTGCTCAAGCCAGAAGCTGCTCTGTGCATGGCTGGCTGATGGGGACGCCTCTCAATGAACACAATTTCATGGATGGTTGGGTATCAATTTTGAGCAATGCAAATGTAAGACCATCTGAAATCTTGCTTTCTCTCATTTTCTCATTTCAGCGATAGAGACATCCACAGAACGCAAGACTAAGTGAAGTGTGTAATAGAGCCCCGTGAGCTGCAGCTTTAACATGGCCCCCCAAACCCCGGGGGCTTGCAGCTGTAGGTTGCAGGTGACTTGTGCAGACCGATGAGCTGCCACCATGGCTGCCATGACACATTCCCAGCAGGCTTTCCTGACCCTTCAGATTTGTGTATCTCTCTCTCACCTTTCCAGCAAACATGTATATAGCATGTTCTAAGTGCATAAAACATACAGCTTTTGGATGACCTCAAAAGTCAGTTCCTGGAAACAAATTCATGGAGTTGGAAGGGCCCTCATGCATCAGCCGGTTTATCCCCTTTATCCTCCAGAAGGAGAACTGAGGAGCACAGAGGCAGGACCCTGCTTTCGAAGACTCAGAGCAGCTAAAGCAGCAGCAGTAAGCATCTGGGATTCTCCTCTTCTGACTCCCAACTCCCCTTCTCACACTGAAGCATGGGGCCTGATGGGCCTGCGCTTACTATTAGTCCTCAGCTTGACTTTGTAAGATCTGTGGGGAAAATGCCCCGGAAAGTTTGGGCAAAGGATTGGAGCCCAGATTAAGGAATCCTCCGGCCTTCCTTATTTGGCTGTGAAACGCCATCTGACTTTACATGACCCTAGAAGCAGAGGCGGTACAGCGGCGAGATTAAGGGTGGGGGCTCTGGTGGCACAGACCTGGGCGCAAATCTGGGCTCCACGTGACCCTTACCAAGGTACTTATCTTCGCTAAGTCTTCATGCTCTCATCAGCAAAATGGGAATTGTAATCATACCCATGCCACAGGGGCTGCTAAAGAAAAACATGCTAAGAGGTCAGCACCGAGCAGGAGCTCAAAGGTGGCAGCGAGTTCGAGTGGCATCAGGACCTGGGAACTCCTCGATGGGACTGCACATGCGAGCTTCTCTGTCTCTTTTCGGTGGCCTCCAGCTCTTTTTCTCTCCCCTCTGGTGTGTCCTTTGGAGAAGCTAAAATGATACTGCCTCTTCTCTAAGACCCTTGTGAAATTTTCTAATTGATCTAATCTTCAGAAAAAGGTACAAAGTTAGAATTATAACCCAGTTATACAGAGTTTCCAGGCACGAATCACTGAATTTTAAAGCTGACTTAATCAGTACTGCCTTTAAACCAATACACGCTCCTGTCAAATTAACTCCAGGGCCTAGAACAATCTTTCCTTGATTTTTTTAAAATTACAGACAATGCGAAGAGAAACCCTGCTGGTCATTCCTGTGCATCAGACCATGAACGATACACTTTTGTCAAAACCATCTGGAGGTGGGGTACAATTAAACAAACATTAACTAGGACCTTCTCCGGTCCTGGAGCAGGGAACAGGTGAAGAGAGGAGAATTGGGAGAGACAGTCCTTGCCTTTGCAAACTCATGGGCTGGCAGGGGGTGGGGACCTGCATTACTAACACCAGTGAGTTGCTTTCCAAAGAGTGCTCCAGGAGCGCTATTTCACAGAGAGTGAGTTCAACAGTGAAATAAGATTAAAGAATTTAGTTTAAGTAATGTAAACAGATTGCTTTCTTGGTGGGCTTTTGAGAGCTTTTAATAATGTAACATGCATTGTGACTGTCCAACGAGGCGGTGTGGGAATGGCTTATGCAGTTTTCCAAACTTGACCTTGGCCTCCTTTGGAAGGGGCCTCCTGTGGCACGGGAGCTTCATAAAGCCCTCTCTGGGGAATGCCACCTGAACATAAAGCAGATTATGTTAGCACGTGCCTCTTTCTTCCAGAGCACAGACCCAAGGGATGCAGAATAATTTGAACACAGACTTTATTAAGAGAATTTGTACTAAATTAGACCAAGCTTATTAAATAAAGGCATGCACTTCACATGTCTGCACTCATTAGTGTCTGGCAGGCTGTGACCTGAAAACGAACACCAGATCCCAGGCCCACAGGTGGCTCTAGCTCCCCTCTGGCTGAGGATCACGTGCTATTGGTTGTGGCAACTCTCGGGGTTATTTCTGCCTTTTTATCCCTTTTCTGTTCCTATTCTTTTTATCCCATTCCTATTCTTTACCTTGGCTTCTCCCAAAAGCCATAGTGGGATTTCTGTTTTGTCCCTCAACAGGTTCTAATTTATACAACCATCCCCTTTTCAACCTCCCGATGCTTATTTTTCAAGTGGGGGGTAGAACTCAGTGAGACCGGGAGCTAGGGTAGAGAGCCTTCCTTATCTGAGACAAGGGGTATATCACAGTAAGGAGGAAGAAAAGCTCTAGGAATGCCAAAGTCAAGGAGAGCTAGATGAGGTGGTTGCTAGGGACAGAGCCTGAGTAGGGACACCTGTGATGAGTCCACCAAGAATAGACGAGGATCAGGCAGGGAGCAGGGTAGTAGCTTCTTGAGGCAGTGCTCCGTCTTATCATTTTGTCAAGGATACTCTTGTTCAGATGCCACATACAACAGATAAAACAGAGCTGCTCCGGTTATAGTGCTGGGACAGGTGCCCTGAAGTGTCACCTGCCAAGGCACCTCCCTGAAACCCCGGGGCTCCCTGAGGCCCAGTCTGGCACAATCAGCAGCCTTCCTGAGTCACTGCCACGGACAGCGGGGTTGGAGCACCTGTGTGATCGGGCCAGTTTACAGGTCCGGAGGGAAGCAGATGTAGGTATACAATTTTTATTATATATGAGTAGACCTTGAATTTGTGTTGTTAGAACTGGGTGGGTAGGGGATTTAAGGAGAAGAACAAATTAATTGGTCTTTTAAATGATCTTCTCGCACGGCATGACCCAGAAAGAGACAAGGAAACTGGTATTCGTTTAATGGCAGCGATTTCTGAGTCAGCTCAGACTGAGTGTGTCCTGAGAACGGTGTGACACCAAGCACGGAAGTGATGGCAAGGTGGTGCGCATGGGCCACATGGAGAAAGCAGGACTCCTTTGTGACATGAGGTCCACCCGGCTGCAGTTTTTCTCCATGTTTTAGGTTGTACCGGCAACATTTCTTAAGTGTAAATGAACTTCCAATTTTTTTTAATTACTGGAAAAAATACCAGTGAAATGAAGGTCCGCTGATTACTTTGGCCTTCAGATTCACTGAAAGGACACAGTAGGCTCACTGGGGCTGCAAAGCGCTGCCCAGCAACGGGCTGGAGCCAGGTCCCAGAACACCCAACAAGCTGCTGCTATCAAATTATTTTCCATCCCCATTGTTAAAGCCCAGTTGGATGTTTTGCAAATGGGAGCTAGTTCCCTTGCTAACCTCCAAAGCACCTGAAAAGCTCCCCACAACTGTAGGCCCAATTAGAGGCCCACACAGAGGGCTTAGAGTGGACACGTAAGTGGACTTTGGGAGATTTAGAAACACGCTGAGATAAGGGCCACATTGCAGGCCATTAACTTCACAGCGCCATGTCCTACCGACAGGGCTTTTGATGTGTCCTTCCAAGACAAAATGTGGCTCCCACTAGGATGTAAGTATTCGTGTGAATCCAAGCTCCTCAATGAGGCAATATGACATCCTATGGTCTGCTCTCAAATCCTTTGCCCAGCCTCTTCTCCACTCATTCATTCTGGTCTGTGTACATTCCAGTGACAAGGTGCCCTGAGCTGGACTGCATCATGCTTCCCTGCCACAGCATATGCCGTTGCCTTCCTTATCTCTCTAGGGAATGCCTATTTATCCTATAAAGCCCAATTTTGAAGATCGAAAGATTTTTCTCCCATGTTGAAAATTAGTGGACTGTCATTCCCCTGAGGGAAGATACCCAAATCTTCTCCAAAACCCACACATGCTCGATCAGGTTCTTGCCTACACCACAGGCCCTATCTTCCAAACCTTGTCTTCTAACTGTCCTTGAGCCTCAGTGACCTTCTTTCTGATCTGTAGATGGAGCTGAGAGGGCAGGTCTGTGTGTGAGGATTAGTCCTGGGAAAGGAGATAAAAGTCTGTGCACACAAGGAGCTATGGGAGGCTGGAATCACAGAAGCCAGAAAGCACCAAGGTCTTGCAAAGTGTCTGCCACGTTGGGTTTAAGTGCATGGAGCAGAGTGTGGGTGGAAGGGGGACCATAAATGTTTTCAAATTTACACTTCCATTTGACTCATACATGCCAAGCTGAGAACGGTGCCATGTGCCCGGCACCGAACTCATAGCAACCCTGGGACATAGATATCACTCTAGTTTTATGGGTGAGAAAATAAAAGCTCAGGGGAGTTAGGAATTCTGCTGGGGCCACACAGCTGGTAAGTGGCAGGGCTGGGATTTGGATTAGACTCAAACTCAACGTTTTCTGTCTCCAAAACATAAACTCTATTTTTTTAAATTCCATTTTGTGGAGGGCCACTTAAGGAAGAATATGGCAGGGGATTAGCAAAGGGCATGCAGAACTCCTGTGACTTTCTGATTCCAGGGTTGTCAGGTACGTCGGAGGGTAAAGGATCTATAGTGTTTGTATCAACACACATCAGCTCCTGCACTTTTCTAAACACGTCATCACATCAACAAAATGATCAATGGGGATCAATTAGCAATGGGGACTGTGAGTCACAGCGAAAGGAGACATACTTTGAACACA